>JAYWIR010000222.1:0-24311 GCA_036172245.1 Raillietiella orientalis
TCACAGAAATTCCTCTATGTTTTCTATTTCCAATGTGGTGTTTTCCGTCCAAATCTCCGCACTTGCACGAAAACGACCATGGCCGGTTCCCGATGAATTCGGTCGCAATCCTGAGACATCAAAATGGTTGGAAGCAATCTACTTCGACTTCCAGCATAGAAATAGAATCTTCAAAGTGCATCAAAGAAATTCCTCTATCTTTTCTATTTCCAATGTGGTGTTTTCCGTCCAAATCTCCGCACTTGCACCAAAACGACCATGGCCGCTTCCCGATGAATTCGGTCGCAATCCTGAGACATCAAAATGGTTGGAATCAATCTACTTCCACTTCCAGCATAGAAATCGAATCTACAAAGTGTATCCGAAAAATTCCTCTATCTTTTCTATTTCCAATGTGGTGTTTTCCGTCCAAATCTCCGCACTTGCACCAAAACGACCATGGCCGTTTCCCGATGAATTCGGTCGCAATCCTGAGACATCAAAATGGTTGGAAGCAATCTACTTCCACTTCCTACATCCAAATAGAATCTTCAAAGTGGATCAAAAAAATTCCTCTATCTTTTGTATTTCCGATGTGGTGTTTTCCGTCCATATCTCCGCACTTGCACGTAAACGACCATGGCCGCTTCCCGATGAATTCGGTCAGAATCCTGAGACATCAAAATGGTTGGAATCAATCTACTTCCTCTTCCAGCATAGAAATTGAATCTTCAAAATGCATCACAGAAATTCCTCTATCTTTTCTATTTCCAATGTGGTGTTTTCCGTCCAAATCTCCGCACTTGCACGTAAACGACCATGGCCGCTTCCCGATGAATTCGGTCGGAATCCTGAGACATCAAAATGGTTGGAATCAATCTACTTCGTCTTCCAGCATAGAAATTGAATCTTCAAAATGCATCACAGAAATTCCTCTATCTTTTCTATTTCCAATGTGGTGTTTTCCGTCCAAATCTCCGCACTTGCACCTAAACGACCATGGCCGCTTCCCGATGAATTCGGTCGCAATCCTGAGACATCAAAATGGTTGGAATCAATCTACTTCCACTTCCTGCATCCAAATAGAATCTTCAAAGTGCATGCAAAAAATTCCTCTATCTTTTCTATTTCCAATGTGGTGTTTTCCGTCCAAATCTCCGCACTTGCACGTAAACGACCATGGCCGCTTCCCGATGAATTCGGTCGCAATCCTGAGACATCAAAATGGTTGGAATCAATCTACTTCCTCTTCCAGCATAGAAATAGAATCTTCAAAGTGCATCAAAAAATTCCTCTATCTTTTCTATTTCCAATGTGGTGTTTTCCGTCCTAATCTCCGCACTTGCACGTAAACGACCATGGCCGCTTCCCGATGAATTCGGTCGCAATCCTGAGACCTGAAAATGGTTGGAATCAATCTACTTCCACTTCCTGCATCCAAATACAATCTTCAAAGTGTATGCAAAAAATTCCTTTATCTTTTCTATTTCCAATGTGGTGTTTTCCGTCCAAATCTCCGCACTTGCACCTAAACGACCATGGCCGGTTCCCGATGAATTCGGTCGCAATCCTTAGACATCAAAATGGTTGGAAGCAATCTACTTCCACTTCCTGCATCCAAATACAATCTTCAAAGTGTATGCAAAAAATTCCTCTATCTTTTCTATTTCCAATGTGGTGTTTTCCGTCCAAATCTCCGCACTTGCTCGTAAACGACCATGGCCGCTTCCCGATGAATTCGGTCGGAATCCTGAGACATCAAAATGGTTGGAATCAATCTACTTCCTCTTCCAGCATAGAAATAGAATCTTCAAAGTGCTTCCTAAAAATTCCTCTATCTTCTCTATTTCCAATGTGGTGTTTTCCTTCCAAATCTCCACACTAGCACCAAAACGACCATGGTCGGGTCCCGATGAACTCGGTCGCAATCCTGAGACATCAAAATGGTTGGAATCAATCTACTTCGTCTTCCAGCATAGAAATTGAATCTTCAAAATGCATCACAGAAATTCCTCTATGTTTTCTATTTCCAGTGTGGTGTTTTCCGTCCAAATCTCCGCACTTGCACGAAAACGACCATGGCCGGTTCCCGATTAATTCGGTCGCAATCCTGAGACATGAAAATGGTTGGAAGCAATCTACTTCTACTTCCTACATCCAAATAGAATCTTCAAAGTAAATCAAAAAAATTCCTCTATCTTTTCTATTTCCAATGTGGTGTTTTCCGTCCAAATCTCCGCACTAGCACCAAAACGACCATGGCCGCTTCCCGATGAATTCGGTCGCAATCCTGAGACGTGAAAATGGTTGGAATCAATCTACTTCCACTTCCAGCATAGAAATCGAATCTACAAAGTGTATCCGAAAAATTCCTCTATCTTTTCTATTTCCAATGTGGTGTTTTCCGTCCAAATCTCCGCACTTGCACCAAAACGACCATGGCCGCTTCCCGATGAATTCGGTCGCAATCCTGAGACATCAAAATGGTTGGAATCAATCTACTTCCTCTTCCAGCATAGAAATAGAATCTTCAAAATGCATCAAAAAAATTCCTCTATCTTTTCTATTTCCAATGTGGTGTTTTCCGTCCAAATCTCCGCACTTGCACGTAAACGACCATGGCCGCTTCCCGATGAATTCGGTCGCAATCCTGAGACATCAAAATGGTTGGAATCAATCTGCTTCGTCTTCCAGCATAGAAATTGAATCTTCAAAATGCATCACACGAATTCCTCTATGTTTTCTATTTCCAATGTGGTGTTTGCCGTCCAAATCTCCAAACTTGCATGTAAACGACCATGGCCGCTTCCCGATGAATTCGGTCGCAATCCTGAGACATCAAAATGGTTGGAATCAATCTACTTCCTCTTCCAGCATAAAAATAGAATCTTCAAAATGCATGCAAAAAATTCCTCTATCTTTTCTATTTCCAATGTGGTGTTTTCCGTCCAAATCTCCGCACTTGCACCTAAACGACCATGGCCGCTTCCCGATGAATTCGGTCGCAATCCTGAGACATCAAAATGGTTGGAATCAATCTACTTCCTCTTCCAGCATAGAAATAGAATCTTCAAAATACAGCCAAAAAATTCCTCTATCTTTTCTATTTCCAATGTGGTGTTTTCCGTCCAAATCTCCGCACTTGCACGTAAACGACCATGGCCGCTTCCCGATGAATTCGGTCGCAATCCTGAGACATCAAAATGGTTGGAATCAATCTACTTCGTCTTCCAGCATAGAAATTGAATCTTCAAAATGCATCACACGAATTCCTCTATGTTTTCTATTTCCAATGTGGTGTTTTCCGTCCAAATCTCCACACTTGCATGTAAACGACCATGGCCGCTTCCCGATGAATTCGGTCGCAATCCTGAGACATCAAAATGGTTGGAATCAATCTACTTTCCAGCATAAAAATAGAATCTTCAAAGTGTATGCAAAAAATTCCTCTATCTTTTCTATTTCCAATGTGGTGTTTTCCGTCCAAATCTCCGCACTTGCACCTAAACGACCATGGCCGGTTCCCGATGAATTCGGTCGCAATCCTTAGACATCAAAATGGTTGGAAGCAATCTACTTCCACTTCCTGCATCCAAATACAATCTTCAAAGTGTATCAAAGAAATTCCTCTATCTTTTCTATTTCCAATGTGGTGTTTTCCGTCCAAATCTCCGCACTTGCTCGTAAACGACCATGGCCGCTTCCCGATGAATTCGGTCGGAATCCTGAGACATCAAAATGGTTGGAATCAATCTACTTCCTCTTCCAGCATAGAAATAGAATCTTCAAAGTGCTTCCTAAAAATTCCTCTATCTTCTCTATTTCCAATGTGGTGTTTTCCTTCCAAATCTCCACACTAGCACCAAAACGACCATGGTCGGGTCCCGATGAACTCGGTCGCAATCCTGAGACATCAAAATGGTTGGAATCAATCTACTTCGTCTTCCAGCATAGAAATTGAATCTTCAAAATGCATCACAGAAATTCCTCTATGTTTTCTATTTCCAGTGTGGTGTTTTCCGTCCAAATCTCCGCACTTGCACGAAAACGACCATGGCCGGTTCCCGATTAATTCGGTCGCAATCCTGAGACATGAAAATGGTTGGAAGCAATCTACTTCTACTTCCTACATCCAAATAGAATCTTCAAAGTAAATCAAAAAAATTCCTCTATCTTTTCTATTTCCAATGTGGTGTTTTCCGTCCAAATCTCCGCACTAGCACCAAAACGACCATGGCCGCTTCCCGATGAATTCGGTCGCAATCCTGAGACGTGAAAATGGTTGGAATCAATCTACTTCCACTTCCAGCATAGAAATCGAATCTACAAAGTGTATCCGAAAAATTCCTCTATCTTTTCTATTTCCAATGTGGTGTTTTCCGTCCAAATCTCCGCACTTGCACCAAAACGACCATGGCCGTTTCCCGATGAATTCGGTCGCAATCCTGAGACATCAAAATGGTTGGAAGCAATCTACTTCCACTTCCTACATCCAAATAGAATCTTCAAAGTGGATCAAAAAAATTCCTCTATCTTTTGTATTTCCGATGTGGTGTTTTCCGTCCATATCTCCGCACTTGCACGTAAACGACCATGGCCGCTTCCCGATGAATTCGGTCAGAATCCTGAGACATCAAAATGGTTGGAATCAATCTACTTCCTCTTCCAGCATAGAAATTGAATCTTCAAAATGCATCACAGAAATTCCTCTATCTTTTCTATTTCCAATGTGGTGTTTTCCGTCCAAATCTCCGCACTTGCACGTAAACGACCATGGCCGCTTCCCGATGAATTCGGTCGGAATCCTGAGACATCAAAATGGTTGGAATCAATCTACTTCGTCTTCCAGCATAGAAATTGAATCTTCAAAATGCATCACAGAAGTTCCTCTATGTTTTCTATTTCCAATGTGGTGTTTTCCGTCCAAATCTCCGCACTTGCACCTAAACGACCATGGCCGCTTCCCGATGAATTCGGTCGCAATCCTGAGAC
Organism: Raillietiella orientalis; assembly: GCA_036172245.1. NCBI lineage: Eukaryota > Metazoa > Arthropoda > Ichthyostraca > Raillietiellida > Raillietiellidae > Raillietiella > Raillietiella orientalis. Next base: position 4,972 of record JAYWIR010000222.1, read on the forward strand.
ATCAAAATGGTTGGAATCAATCTACTTCCTCTTCCAGCATAAAAATAGAATCTTCAAAGTGTATGCAAAAAATTCCTCTATCTTTTCTATTTCCAATGTGGTGTTTTCCGTCCAAATCTCCGCACTTGCACCTAAACGACCATGGCCGGTTCCCGATGAATTCGGTCGTAATCCTGAGACATCAAAATGGTTGGAAGCAATCTACTTCCACTTCCAGCATAGAAATAGAATCTTCAAAATGCATCAAAAAAATTCCTCTATCTTTTCTATTTCCAATGTGGTGTTTTCCGTCCAAATCTCCGCACTTGCACCAAAACGACCATGGCCGTTTCCCGATGAATTCGGTCGCAATCCTGAGACATCAAAATGGTTGGAAGCAATCTACTTCCACTTCCTGCATCCAAATAGAATCTTCAAAGTGTATGCAAAAATTCCTCTATCTTTTCTATTTCCAATGTGGTGTTTTCCGTCCAAATCTCCGCACTTGCACCTAAACGACCATGGCCGGTTCCCGATGAATTCGGTCGCAATCCTTAGACATCAAAATGGTTGGAATCAATCTACTTTCCAGCATAGAAATAGAATCTTCAAAGTGCATCCAAAAAATTCCTCTATCTTTTCTATTTCCAATGTGGTGTTTTCCGTCCAAATCTCCGCACTTGCACCAAAACGACCATGGCCGCTTCCCGATGAATTCGGTCGCAATCCTGAGACATCAAAATGGTTGGAATCAATCTACTTCGTCTTCCAGCATAGAAATTGAATCTTCAAAATGCATCACAGAAATTCCTCTATCTTTTCTATTTCCAATGTGGTGTTTTCCGTCCAAATCTCCGCACTTGCACCAAAACGACCATGGCCGCTTCCCGATGAATTCGGTCGCAATCCTGAGACATGAAAATGGTTGGAATCAATCTACTTCCACTTCCAGCATAGAAATCGAATCTACAAAGTGTATCCGAAAAATTCCTCTATCTTTTCTATTTCCAATGTGGTGTTTTCCGTCCAAATCTCCGCACTTGCACCAAAACGACCATGGCCGTTTCCCGATGAATTCGGTCGCAATCCTGAGACATCAAAATGGTTGGAAGCAATCTACTTCCACTTCCTGCATCCAAATAGAATCTTCAAAGTGTATCCTAAAAATTCCTCTATCTTTTCTATTTCCAATGTGGTGTTTTCCGTCCAAATCTCCGCACTTGCACGTAAACGACCATGGCCGCTTCCCGATGAATTCGGTCAGAATCCTGAGACATCAAAATGGTTGGAATCAATCTACTTCCTCTTCCAGCATAGAAATTGAATCTTCAAAATGCATCACAGAAATTCCTCTATCTTTTCTATTTCCAATGTGGTGTTTTCCGTCCAAATCTCCGCACTTGCACGTAAACGACCATGGCCGCTTCCCGATGAATTCGGTCGGAATCCTGAGACATCAAAATGGTTGGAATCAATCTACTTCGTCTTCCAGCATAGAAATTGAATCTTCAAAATGCATCACAGAAATTCCTCTATGTTTTCTATTTCCAATGCGGTATTTTCCTTCCAAATCTCCGCACTTGCACCTAAACGACCATGGCCGCTTCCCGATGAATTCGGTCGGAATCCTGAGACATCAAAATGGTTGGAATCAATCTACTTCGTCTTCCAGCATAGAAATTGAATCTTCAAAATGCATCACAGAAATTCCTCTATGTTTTCTATTTCCAATGTGGTGTTTTCCGTCCAAATCTCCGCACTTGCACCTAAACGACCATGGCCGGTTCCCGATGAATTCGGTCGCAATCCTGAGACATCAAAACGGTTGGAAGCAATCTACTTTTACTTTCTGCATCCAAATAAAATCTTCAAAGTGTTTCCTAAAAATTCCTCTATCTTTTCTATTTCCAATGTGGTGTTTTCCGTCCAAATCTCCGCACTTGCACGTAAACGACCATGGCCGCTTCCCGATGAATTCGGTCAGAATCCTGAGACATCAAAATGGTTGGAATCAATCTACTTCCTCTTCCAGCATAGAAATTGAATCTTCAAAATGCATCACAGAAATTCCTCTATCTTTTCTATTTCCAATGTGGTGTTTTCCGTCCAAATCTCCGCACTTGCACGTAAACGACCATGGCCGCTTCCCGATGAATTCGGTCGGAATCCTGAGACATCAAAATGGTTGGAATCAATCTACTTCCTCTTCCAGCATAGAAATAGAATCTTCAAAATGCATCAAAAAAATTCCTCTATCTTTTCTATTTCCAATGTGGTGTTTTCCGTCCAAATCTCCGCACTTGCACCTAAACGACCATGGCCGGTTCCCGATGAATTCGGTCGTAATCCTTAGACATCAAAATGGTTGGAAGCAATCTACTTCCACTTCCTACATCCAAATAGAATCTTCTAAGGGGATCAAAAAAATTCCTCTATCTTTTCTATTTCCAATGTGGTGTTTTCCGTACAAATCTCCGCACTTGCACCAAAACGACCATGGCCGTTTCCCGATGAATTCGGTCGCAATCCTGAGACATCAAAATGGTTGGAAGCAATCTACTTCGTCTTCCAGCATAGAAATTGAATCTTCAAAATGCATCACAGAAATTCCTCTATGGTTTCTATTTCCAATGTGGTGTTTTCCGTCCAAATCTTCGCACTTGCACCAAAACGACCATGGCCGGTTCCCGATGAATTCGGTCGCAATCCTTAGACATCAAAATGGTTGGAAGCAATCTACTTCCACTTCCTGCATCCAAATACAATCTTCAAAGTGTATGCAAAAAATTCCTCTATCTTTTCTATTTCCAATGTGGTGTTTTCCGTCCAAATCTCCGCACTTGCACCTAAACGACCATGGCCGCTTCCCGATGAATTCGGTCGCAATCCTTAGACATCAAAATGGTTGGAAGCAATCTACTTCCACTTCCTGCATCCAAATACAATCTTCAAAGTGTATGCAAAAAATTCCTCTATCTTTTCTATTTCCAATGTGGTGTTTTCCGTCCAAATCTCCGCACTTGCACGTAAACGACCATGGCCGCTTCCCGATGAATTCGGTCGGAATCCTGAGACATCAAAATGGTTGGAATCAATCTACTTCCTCTTCCAGCATAGAAATAGAATCTTCAAAATGCATCAAAAAAATTCCTCTATCTTTTCTATTTCCAATGTGGTGTTTTCCGTCCAAATCTCCGCACTTGCACCTAAACGACCATGGCCGGTTCCCGATGAATTCGGTCGTAATCCTTAGACATCAAAATGGTTGGAAGCAATCTACTTCCACTTCCTACATCCAAATAGAATCTTCAAAGAGGATCAAAAAAATTCCTTTATCTTTTCTATTTCCAATGTGGTGTTTTCCGTACAAATCTCCGCACTTGCACCAAAACGACCATGGCCGCTTCCCGATGAATTCGGTCGCAATCCTGAGACATCAAAATGGTTGGAATCAATCTAATTCCACTTCCAGCATAGAAATCGAATCTACAAAGTGTATCCGAAAAATTCCTCTATCTTTTCTATTTCCAATGTGGTGTTTTCCGTCCAAATCTCCGCACATGCACCAAAACGACCATGGCCGTTTCCCGATGAATTCGGTCGCAATCCTGAGACATCAAAATGGTTGGAAGCAATCTACTTCCACGTCCTACATCCAAATAGAATCTTCAAAGTGGATCAAAAAAATTCCTCTATCTTTTGTATTTCCGATGTGGTGTTTTCCGTCCATATCTCCGCACTTGCACGAAAACGACCATGGCCGCTTCCCGATGAATTCGGTCAGAATCCTGAGACATCAAAATGGTTGGAATCAATCTACTTCCTCTTCCAGCATAAGTGAATCTTCAAAATGCATCACAGAAATTCCTCTATCTTTTCTATTTCCAATGTGGTGTTTTCCGTCCAAATCTCCGCACTTGCACGTAAACGACCATGGCCGCTTCCCGATGAATTCGGTCGGAATCCTGAGACATCAAAATGGTTGGAATCAATCTACTATAGAGCGGACAATAGAAGTGAATCTTCAAAATGCATCACAGAAATTCCTCTATCTTTTCTATTTCCAATGTGGTGTTTTCCCTCCAAATCTCCACACTTGCACCTAAACGACCATGGCCGCTTCCCGATGAATTCGGTCGGAATCCTGAGACATCAAAATGGTTGGAATCAATCTACTACCTCTTCCAGCATCCAAATACAATCTTCAAAGTGTATGCTAAAAATTCCTTTATCTTTACTATTTCCAATGTGGTGTTTCCGTCCAAATCTCCACGCGCACGTAAACCATGGCCGCTTCCCGATGAATTCGGTCCGGAATCCTGAGACATCAAATGGGTTGAATCAATCTACTTCGTCTTCCAGCATAGAATTGAATCTTCAAAATGCATCACAGAAGTTCCTCTATCTTTTCTATTTCCAATGTGGTGTTTTCCGTCCTAATCTCCGCACTTGCACGTAAACGACCATGGCCGCTTGCCGATGAATTCGGTCGCAATCCTGAGACCTGAAAATGGTTGGAATCAATCTACTTCCACTTCCTGCATCCAAATACAATCTTCAAAGTGTATGCAAAAAATTCCTTTATCTTTTCTATTTCCAATGTGGTGTTTTCCGTCCAAATCTCCGCACTTGCACCAAAACGACCATGGCCGTTTCCCGATGAATTCGGTCGCAATCCTGAGACATCGAAATGGTTGGAAGCAATCTACTTCCACTTCCAGCATAGAAATAGAATCTTCAAAATGCATCACAGTAATTCCTCTATGTTTTCTATTTCCAATGTGGTGTTTTCCGTCCAAATCTCCGCACTTGCACCTAAACGACCATGGCCGGTTCCCGATGAATTCGGTCGCAATCCTTAGACATCGAAATGGTTGGAATCAATCTACTTCCTCTTCCAGCATAGAAATAGAATCTTCAAAGTGCTTCCTAAAAATTCCTCTATCTTCTCTATTTCCAATGTGGTGTTTTCCTTCCAAATCTCCACACTAGCACCAAAACGACCATGGTCAGGTCCCGATGAACTCGGTCGCAATCCTGAGACATCAAAATGGTTGGAATCAATCTACTTCGTCTTCCAGCATAGAAATTGAATCTTCAAAATGCATCACAGAAATTCCTCTATGTTTTCTATTTCCATTGTGGTTTTTTCCGTCCAAATCTCCGCACTTGCACGAAAACGACCATGGCCGGTTCCCGATTAATTCGGTCGCAATCCTGAGACATGAAAATGGTTGGAAGCAATCTACTTCTACTTCCTACATCCAAATAGAATCTTCAAAGTAAATCAAAAAAATTCCTCTATCTTTTCTATTTCCAATGTGGTGTTTTCCGTCCAAATCTCAGCACTAGCACCAAAACGACCATGGCCGCTTCCCGATGAATTCGGTCGCAATCCTGAGACGTGAAAATGGTTGGAATCAATCTACTTCCACTTCCAGCATAGAAATCGAATCTACAAATTGTATCCGAAAAATTCCTCTATCTTTTCTATTTCCAATGTGGTGTTTTCCGTCCAAATCTCCGCACTTGCACCAAAACGACCATGGCCGTTTCCCGATGAATTCGGTCGGAATCCTGAGACATCAAAATGGTTGGAATCAATCTACTTCGTCTTCCAGCATAGAAATTGAATCTTTAAAATCCATCACAGAAGTTCCTCTATGTTTTCTATTTCCAATGCGGTATTTTCCTTCCAAATCTCCGCACTTGCACCTAAACGACCATGGCCGGTTCCCGATGAATTCGGTCGCAATCCTGAGACATCAAAACGGTTGGAAGCAATCTACTTTTACTTTCTGCATCCAAATAAAATCTTCAAAGTGTTTCCTAAAAATTCCTCTATCTTTTCTATTTCCAATGTGGTGTTTTCCGTCCAAATCTCCGCACTTGCACGTAAACGACCATGGCCGCTTCCCGATGAATTCGGTCAGAATCCTGAGACATCAAAATGGTTGGAATCAATCTACTTCCTCTTCCAGTATAGAAATTGAATCTTCAAAATGCATCACAGAAATTCCTCTATCTTTTCTATTTCCAATGTGGTGTTTTCGGTTCAAATCTCCGCACTTGCACGTAAACGACCATGGCCGCTTCCCGATGAATTCGGTCGGAATCCTGAGACATCAAAATGGTTGGAATCAATCTACTTTCTCTTCCAGCATAGAAATAGAATCTTCAAAATACATCAAAAAAATTCTTCTATCTTTTCTATTTCCAATGTGGTGTTTTCCGTCCAAATCTCCGCACTTGCACCTAAACGACCATGGCCGGTTCCCGATGAATTCGGTCGTAATCCTTAGACATCAAAATGGTTGGAAGCAATCTACTTCCACTTTCTACATCCAAATAGAATCTTCTAATGGGATCAAAAAAATTCCTCTATCTTTTGTATTTCCAATGTGGTGTTTTCCGTACAAATCTCCGCACTTGCACCAAAACGACCATGGCCGTTTCCCGATGAATTCGGTCGCAATCCTGAGACATCAAAATGGTTGGAAGCAATCTACTTCGTCTTCCAGCATAGAAATTGAATCTTTAAAATGCATCACAGAAATTCCTCTATGGTTTCTATTTCCAATGTGGTGTTTTCCGTCCAAATCTTCGCACTTGCACCAAAACGACCATGGCCGGTTCCCGATGAATTCGGTCGCAATCCTTAGACATCAAAATGGTTGGAAGCAATCTACTTCCACTTTCTGCATCCAAATACAATCTTCAAAGTGTATGCAAATAATTTTTAGTTCTTTTCTATTTCCAATGTGGTGTTTTCCGTACAAATCTCCGCACTTGCCCCTAAACGACCATGGCCGGTTCCCGATGAATTCGGTCGCAATCCTTAGACATCAAAATGGTTGGAAGCAATCTACTTCCACTTCCTGCATCCAAATACAATCTTCAAAGTGTATGCTGCATTATCTCTCTTTTCTATCTCCAATGTGGTGTTTTCCGTCCAAATCTCCGCACTTGCTCGTAAACGACCATGGCCGCTTCCCGATGAATTCGGTCGGAATCCTGAGACATCAAAATGGTTGGAATCAATCTACTTCCTCTTCCAGCATAGAAATAGAATCTTCAAAATGCATCAAAAAAAATTCCTCTATCTTTTCTATTTCCAATGTGGTGTTTTCCGTCCAAATCTCCGCACTTGCACCTAAACGACCATGTCCGGTTCCCGATGAATTCGGTCGTAATCCTTAGACATCAAAATGGTTGGAAGCAATCTACTTCCACTTCCTACATCCAAATAGAATCTTCAAAGAGGATCAAAAAAATTCCTTTATCTTTTCTATTTCCAATGTGGTGTTTTCCGTACAAATCTCCGCTCTTGCACCAAAACGACCATGGCCGCTTCCCCATGAATTCGGTCGCAATCCTGAGACATCAAAATGGTTGGAAGCAATCTACTGCGTCTTCCAGGATAGAAATTGAATCTTCAAAATGCATCACAGAAATTCCTCTATGTTTTCTATTTCCAATGTGGTGTTTTCCGTCCAAATCTGCGCACTTGCACCAAAACGACCATGGCCGGTTCCCGATGAATTCGGTCGCAATCCTGAGACATGAAAATGGTTGGAATCAATGTACTTCCGCTTCCAGCATATAGATAGAATCCTCAAAGTGCATCAAACAAATTCCTTTATCTTTTGTATTTCCAATGTGGTGTTTTCCGTCCAAATCTCCAAACTTGCATGTAAACGACCATGGCCGCTTCCCGATGAATTCGGTCGCAATCCTGAGACGTGAAAATGGTTGGAATCAATCTACTTCCACTTCCAGCATAGAAATCGAATCTACAAAGTTTATCCGAAAAATTCCTCCATCTTTTCTATTTCCAATGTGGTGTTTTCCGTCCAAATCTCCGCACTTGCACCAAAACGACCATGGCCGTTTCCCGATGAATTCGGTCGCAATCCTGAGACATGAAAATGGTTGGAAGCAATCTACTTCCACTTCCTACATCCAAATAGAATCTTCAAAGTGAATCAAGGAAATTCCTCTATCTTTTGTATTTCCGATGTGGTGTTTTCCGTCCAAATCTCCGCACTTCACCAAAACGACCATGGCCGTTCCCCGATGAATTCGGTCGCAATCCTGAGAAATCAAAACGGTTGGAAGCAATCTACTTCCACTTTCTGCATACAAATAGAATCTTCAAAGTGTTTCCTAAAAATTCCTCTATCTTCTCTATTTCCAATGTGGTGTTTTCCGTCCAAATCTCCACACTAGCACCAAAACGACCATGGTCGGTTCCCGATGAAATCGGTCGCAATCCTGAGACATCAAAATGGTTGGAATCAATCTACTTCGTCTTCCAGCATAGAAATTGAATCTTCAGAATGCATCACAGAAATTCCTCTATCTTTTCTATTTCCAATGTGGTGTTTTCCGTCCAAATCTCCGCACTTGCACGTAAACGACCATGGCCGCTTCCCGATGAATTCGGTCGGAATCCTGAGACATCAAAATGGTTGGAATCAATCTACTTCCTCTTCCAGCATAGAAATTGAATCTTCTAAATGCATCACAGAAATTCCTCTATCTTTTCTATTTCCAATGTGGTGATTTCTGTCCAAATCTTCGCACTTGCACCAACACGACCATGGCCGGTTCCCGATTAATTCGGTCGCAATCCTGAGACATGAAAATGGTTGGAAGCAATCTACTTTCACTTCCAGCATAGATATAGAATCCTCAAAGTGCATCAAAAAAATTCCTGTATCTTTTCTATTTCCAATGTGGTGTTTTCCGTCCAAATCTCCGCACTTGCACCTAAACGACCATGGCCGCTTCCCGATGAATTCGGTCGGAATCCTGAGACATCAAAATGGTTGGAATCAATCTACTTCCTTTTCCAGCATAGAAATAGAATCTTTGAAGTGCATCAAAGAAATTCCTTTATCTTTTCTACTTCCAATGTGGTGTTTTCCGTCCAAATCTCCGCACTTGCACCTAAACGAACATGGCCGGTTCCCGAGTAATTCGGTCGCAATCCTGAGACATCAAAATGGTTGGAAGCAAACTACTTCCTCTTCCAGCATAGAAATAGAATCTTCAAAGTGCATCAAAAAAATTCCTTTATCTTTTCTATTTCCAGTGTGGTGTTTTCCGTCGAAATCTCCGCACTTGCACCAAAACGACCATGGCCGGTTCCCGATTAATTCGGTCGCAATCCTGAGACATGAAAATGGTTGCAAGCAATCTACTTCTACTTCCTACATCCAAATATAATCTTCAAAGTGGATCAAAAAAATTCGTTTATCTTTTCTATTTCCAATGTGGTGTTTTCCGTACAAATCTCCGCACTTGCACCAAAACGACCATGGCCGTTTCCCTTTGAATTCGGTCGGAATCCTGAGACATCAAAATGGTTGGAAGCAATCTACTTCGTCTTCCAGCATAGAAATTGAATCTTCAAAATGCATCACAGAAATTCCTCTATGTTTTCTATTTCCAATGTGGTGTTTTCCGTCCAAATCTTCGCACTTGCACCAAAACGACCATGGCCGGTTCCCGATGAATTCGGTCGCAATCCTGAGACATGAAAATGGTTGGAATCAATGCACTTCCACTTCCAGCATAGGGATAGAATCCTCAAAAAGTACATCAATTGGTCCTTTATCTTTTTTATTTCCAATGTGGTGTTTTCCGTCCAAATCTCCAAACTTGCATGTAAACGACCATGGCCGCTTCCCGATGAATTCGGTCGCAATCCTGAGACGTGAAAATGGTTGGAATCAATCTACTTCGTCTTCCAGCATAGAAATTGAATCTTTAAAATGCAGCAAGAAAATTCCTCTATCTTTTGTATTTCCAATGTGGTGTTTTCCGTCGAAATCTTCGCACTTGCACGAAAACGACCATGGCCGGTTCCCGATTAATTCGGTCGCAATCCTGAGACATCAAAATGCTTGGAATCAATCTACTTCGTCTCCCAGCATAGAAATTGAATCTTCAAAATGCATCACAGAAATTCCTCTATGTTTTCTATTTCCAGTGTGGTGTTTTCCGTCCAAATCTCCGCACTTGCACCAACACGACCATGGCCGGTTCCCAATGAATTCGGTCGCAATCCTGAGACATCAAAATGGTTGGAAGCAATCTACTTCCACTTCCTGCATCCAAATAGAATCTTCAAAGTGGATAAAAAAAATTCCTTTATCTTTTCTATTTCCAATGTGGTGTTTTCCGTACAAATCTCCGCACTTGCACCAAAACGACCATGGCCGTTTCCCGATGAATTCGGTCGCAATCCTGACACATCAAAATGGTTGGAAGCAATCTACTTCCACTTTCTGCATCCAAATAGAATCTTCAAAGTGTTTCCTAAAAATTCCTCTATCTTCTCTGTTTCCAATGCGGTATTTTCCTTCCAAATCTCCGCAATTGCACCTAAACGACCATGGCCGCTTCCCGATGAATTCGGTCGCAATCCTGAGACATCAAAATGGTTGGAATCAATCTACTTCCTCTTCCGACATAGAAATAGAATCTTCAGAATGCACCACAAAAATTCCTCTATCTTTTCTATTTCCAATGTGGTGTTTTCCGTCCAAATCTCCGCACTTGCACCTAAACGACCATGGCCGGTTCCCGATGAGTTCGGTCGCAATCCTGAGACATCAAAATGGTTGGAAGCAATCTACTTCCTCTTCCAGCATAGAAATAGAATCTTTAAAGTGCATCAAAAAAATTCCTTTATCTTTTCTATTTCCAGTGTGGTGTTTTCCGTCCAAATCTCCGCACTTGCACCAAAACGACCATGGCCGTTTCCCGATGAATTCGGTCGCAATCCTGAGACATCAAAATGGTTGGAATCAATCTACTTCCACTTCCAGCATAGAAGTAGATTCTTCAAAGTGCATCCAAAAAATTCCTCTATCTTTTCTATTTCCAATGTGGTGTTTTCCGTCCAAATCTCCCCACTTGCTCGTAAACGACCATGGCCGCTTCCCGATGAATTCGGTCGGAATCCTGAGACATCAAAATGGTTGGAATCAATCTACTTCCTCTTCCAGCATAGAAATAGAATCCTCAAAATGCATCAAAAAATTCCTCTATCTTTTCTATTTCCAATGGGGTGTTTTCCGTCCAAATCTCCGCACTTGCACCTAAACGACCATGGCCGGTTCCCGATGAATCCGGTCGTAATCCTTAGACATCAAAATGGTTGGAAGCAATCTACTTCCACTTCCTACATCCAAATAGAATCTTCAAAGGGGATCAAAAAAATTCTTCTATCATTTCTATTTCCAATGTGGTGTTTTCCGTCCAAATCTCCGCACTTGCACCAAAACGACCATGGCCGGTTCCCGATGAATTCGGTCGCAATCCTGAGACATCAAAATGGTTGGAAGAAATCTACTCCGTCTTCCAGGATAGAAATTGAATCTTCAAAATGCATCACAGAAATTCCTCTATGTTTTCTATTTCCAATGTGGTGTTTTCCGTCCAAATCTTCGCACTTGCACCAAAACGAACATGGCCGGTTCCCGATGAATTCGGTCGCAATCCTGAGACATGAAAATGGTTGGAATCAATGTACTTCCACTTCCAGCATAGAGACAGAATCCTCAAAGTGCATCAAACAAATTCCTTTATCTTTTTTATTTCCAATGTGGTGTTTTCCGTCCAAATCTCCAAACTTGCATGTAAACGACCATGGCCGCTTCCCGATGAATTCGGTCTCAATCCTGAGACATCAAAATGGTTGGAATCAATCTACTTCCTCTTCCAGCATAGAAATAGAATCTTCAAAGTGCTTCCTAAAAATTCCTCTATCTTCTCTATTTCCACTGTGGTGTTTTCCTTCCAAATCTCCACACTAGCACCAAAACGACCATGGTCGGGTCCCGATGAACTCGGTCGCAATCCTGAGACATCAAAATGGTTGGAATCAATCTACTTCGTCTTCCAGCATAGAAATTGAATCTTCAAAATGCATAGCAGAAATTCCTCTATGTTTTCTATTTCCAGTGTGGTGTTTTCCGTCCAAATCTCCGCACTTGCACGAAAACGACCATGGCCGGTTCCCGATTAATTCGGTCGCAATCCTGAGACATGAAAATGGTTGGAAGCAATCTACTTCTACTTCCTACATCCAAATAGAATCTTCAAAGTAAATCAAAAAAATTCCTCTATCTTTTCTATTTCCAATGTGGTGTTCCGTCCAAATCCTAACTTTTAACAAAACGACCATGGCCGCTTCCCGATGAATTCGGTCGCAATCTGAGACGTGAAAATGGTTGGAATCAATCTACTTCCACTTCCAGCATAGAAATCGAATCTACAAAGCGTATCCGAAAAATTCCTCCTTTTTCTATTTCCAATGTGGTGAGTTCCGTCCTGTTTTCCGTCCAAATCCGCACTTGCACCAAAACGACCATGGCCGTTTCCCAGTACGATTATATCATTATTACTGAGACATCAAAATGGTTGGAAGCAATCTACTTCCACTTCCTACATCCAAATGAATCTTCAAAGTGGATCAAAAAAATTCCTCTATCTTTTGTATTTCCGATGTGGTGTTTTCCGTCCAAATCTCCGCACTTGCACCAAAACGACCATGGCCGTTTCCCGATGAATTCGGTCGCAATCCTGAGACATCAAAACGGTTGGAAGCAATCTACTTTTACTTTCTGCATCCAAATAAAATCTTCAAAGTGTTTCCTAAAAATTCCTCTATCTTTTCTATTTCCAATGTGGTGTTTTCCGTCCAAATCTCTGCACTTGCACGTAAACGACCATGGCCGCTTCCCGATGAATTCGGTCGGAATCCTGAGACATCAAGATAGTTGGAATCAATCTACTTCGTCTTCCAGCATAGAAATTGAATCTTCAAAATGCATCACAGAAGTTCCTCTATGTTTTCTATTTCCAATGCGGTATTTTCCTTCCAAATCTCCGCACTTGCACCTAAACGACCATGGCCGGTTCCCGATGAATTCGGTCGCAATCCTTAGACATCAAAATGGTTGGAAGCAATCTACTTCCACTTCCTGCATCCAAATACAATCTTCAAAGTGTATACAAAAAATTCCTCTATCTTTTCTATTTCCAATGTGATGTTTTCCGTCCAAATCTCCGCACTTGCACGTACACGACCATGGCCGCTTCCCGATGAATTCGGTCGGAATCCTGAGACATCAAAATGGTTGGAATCAATCTACTTCCTCTTCCAGCATAGAAATAGAATCTTTAAAATGCATCAAAAAAATTCCTCTATCTTTTCTATTTCCAATGTGGTGTTTTCCGTCCAAATCTCCGCACTTGCACCAAAACGACCATGGCCGTTTCCCGATGAATTCGGTCGCAATCCTAAGACATCAAAATGGTTGGAAGCAATCTACTTCCTCTTCCAGCATAGTAATAGAATCTTTAAAGTGCAACAAAAAAATTCCTTTATCTTTTCTATTTCCAGTTTGGTGTTTTCCGTCAAAATCTCCGCACTTGCACCAAAACGACCATGGCCGGTTCCCGATTAATTCGGTCGCAATCCTGAGACATCAAAATGGTTGGAATCAATCTACTTCCTCTTCCAACATAAATAGAATCTTCCAAAATGGTGGTCAAAAAAATTCCTCTATTTTTTCTATTTCCAATGTGGTGTTTTCCGTCCAAATCTCCGCACTTGCACCTAAACGACCATGGCCGGTTCCCGATGAATTCGGTCGTAATCCTTAGACATCAAAATGGTTGGAAGCAATCTACTTCCACTTCCTACATCCAAATAGAATCTTCTAAGTGGATCACAAAAATTCCTCTATCTTTTCTATTTCCAATGTGGTGTTTTCCGTACAAATCTCCGCACTTGCACCAAAACGACCATGGCCGTTTCCCCATGAATTCGGTCGCAATCCTGAGACATCAAAATGGTTGGAAGCAATCTACTTCGTCTTCCAGCATAGAAGTTGAATCTCCGAAATGCATCACAGAAATTCCTCTATGGTTTCTATTTCCAATGTGTTGTTTTCCGTCCAAATCTTCGCACTTGCACCAAAACGACCATGGCCGGTTCCCGATGAATTCGGTCGCAATCCTTAGACATCAAAATGGTTGGAAGCAATCTACTTCCACTTCCTGCATCCAAATACAATCTTCAAAGTGTATGCAAAAAATTCCTCTATCTTTTCTATTTCCAATGTGGTGTTTTCCGTCCAAATCTCCACTTGCACCAAAACGACCATGGCCGGTTCCCGATGAATTCGGTCGCAATCCTTAGACATCAAAATGGTTGGAAGCAATCTACTTCCACTTCCTGCAACCAAATACAATCTTCAAAGGGGATCAAAAAAATTCCTCTATCTTTTCTATTTCCAATGTGGTGTTTTCCGTCCAAATCTGCGCACTTGCACCAAAACGACCATGGCCGGTTCCCGATGAATTCGGTCGCAATCCTGAGACATCAAAACGGTTGGAAGCAATGTACTTCCACTTTCTGCATACAAATAGAATCTTCAAAGTGTTTCCTAAAAATTCCTCTATCTTCTCTATTTCCAATGTGGTGTTTTCCGTCCAAATCTCCACACTAGCACCAAAACGACCATGGTCGGTTCCCGATGAAATCGGTCGCAATGCTGAGACATCAAAATGGTTGGAATCAATCTACTTCGTCTTCCAGCATAGAAATTGAATCTTCAAAATGCATCACAGAAATTCCTCTATCTTTTCTATTTCCAATGTGGTGTTTTCCGTCCAAATCTCCGCACTTGCACGTAAACGACCATGGCCGCTTCCCGATGAATTCGGTCGGAATCCTGAGACATCAAAATGGTTGGAATCAATCTACTTCCTCTTCCAGCATAGAAATAGAATCTTCAAAGTGCATCAAAAAAATTCCTCTATCTTTTCTATTTCCAATGTGGTGTTTTCCGTCCAAATCTCCGCACTTGCACCAAAACGACCATGGCCGTTTCCCGATGAATTCGGTCGCAATCCTGAGACATCAAAATGGTTGGAAGCAATCTACTTCCACTTCCTACATCCAAATAGAATCTTCAAAGTGGATCAAAAAAATTCCTCTATCTTTTGTATTTCCGATGTGGTGTTTTCCGTCCAAATCTCCGCACTTGCACCAAAACGACCATGGCCGTTTCCCGATGAATTCGGTCGCAATCCTGAGACATCAAAACGGTTGGAAGCAATCTACTTTCACTTTCTGCATCCAAATAAAATCTTCAAAGTGTTTCCTAAAAATTCCTCTATCTTTTCTATTTCCAATGTGGTGTTTTCCGTCCAAATCTCCGCACTTGCACGTAAACGACCATGGCCGCTTCCCGATGAATTCGGTCAGAATCCTGAGACATCAAAATGGTTGGAATCAATCTACTTCCTCTTCCAGCATAGAAATTGAATCTTCAAAATGCATCACAGAAATTCCTCTATCTTTTCTATTTCCAATGTGGTGTTTTCCGTCCAAATCTCCGCACTTGCACGTAAACGACCATGGCCGCTTCCCGATGAATTCGGTCGGAATCCTGAGACATCAAAATGGTTGGAATCAATCTACTTCGTCTTCCAGCATAGAAATTGAATCTTCAAAATGCATCACAGAAGTTCCTCTATGTTTTCTATTTCCAATGCGGTATTTTCCTTCCAAATCTCCGCACTTGCACCTAAACGACCATGGCCGCTTCCCGATGAATTCGGTCGCAATCCTGAGACATCAAAATGGTTGGAAGCAATCTACTTCCACTTCCTGCATCCAAATAGAATCTTCAAAGTGTATCAAAAAAATTCCTCTATCTTTTCTATTTCCAATGTGGTGTTTTCCGTCCAAATCTCCGCACTTGCACGTAAACGACCATGGCCGCTTCCCGATGAATTCGGTCGCAATCCTGAGACATCAAAATGGTTGGAAGCAATCTACTTCCTCTTCCAGCATAGAAATAGAATCTTTAAAGTGCATCAAAAAAATTCCTCTATCTTTTCTATTTCCAATGTGGTGTTTTCCGTCCAAATCTCCGCACTTGCACCAAAACGACCATGGCCGCTTCCCGATGAATTCGGTCGGAATCCTGAGACATCAAAATGGTTGGAATCAATCTACTTCCTCTTCCAGCATAGAAATAGAATCTTCAAAATGCATCAAAAAAATTCCTCTATCTTTTCTATTTCCAATGTGGTGTTTTCCGTCCAAATCTCCGCACTTGCACCTAAACGACCATGGCCGGTTCCCGATGAATTCGGTCGTAATCCTTAGACATCAAAATGGTTGGAAGCAATCTACTTCCACTTCCTACATCCAAATAGAATCTTCTAAGGGGATCAAAAAAATTCCTCTATCTTTTCTATTTCCAATGTGGTGTTTTCCGTACAAATCTCCGCACTTGCACCAAAACGACCATGGCCGTTTCCCGATGAATTCGGTCGCAATCCTGAGACATCAAAATGGTTGGAAGCAATCTACTTCGTCTTCCAGCATAGAAATTGAATCTTCAAAATGCATCACAGAAATTCCTCTATGGTTTCTATTTCCAATGTGGTGTTTTCCGTCCAAATCTTCGCACTTGCACCAAAACGACCATGGCCGGTTCCCGATGAATTCGGTCGCAATCCTTAGACATCAAAATGGTTGGAAGCAATCTACTTCCACTTCCTGCATCCAAATACAATCTTCAAAGTGTATGCAAAAAATTCCTCTATCTTTTCTATTTCCAATGTGGTGTTTTCCGTCCAAATCTCCGCACTTGCACGTAAACGACCATGGCCGCTTCCCGATGAATTCGGTCGCAATCCTGAGACATCAAAATGGTTGGAATCAATCTACTTCACTTCCAGCATAGAAATAGAATCTTCAAAGTGATCAAAAAAATTCCTCTATCTTTTCTATTTCCAATGTGGTGTTTTCCGTCCAAATCTCCGCACTTGCACCTAAACGACCATGGCCGGTTCCCGATGAATTCGGTCGCAATCCTGAGACATCAAAATGGTTGGAATCAATCTACTTCCTCTTCCAGCATAGAAATAGAATCTTCAAAGTGCATCAAAGAAATTCCTCTATCTTTTCTATTTCCAATGTGGTGTTTTCCGTCCAAATCTCCGCACTTGCACCTAAACGACCATGGCCGCTTCCCGATGAATTCGGTCGCAATCCTGAGACATCAAAATGGTTGGAATCAATCTACTTCCACTTCCAGCATAGAAATAGAATCTTCAAAGTGTATCCGAAAAATTCCTCTATCTTTTCTATTTCCAATGTGGTGTTTTCCGTCCAAATCTCCGCACTTGCACCAAAACGACCATGGCCGTTTCCCGATGAATTCGGTCGCAATCCTGAGACATCAAAATGGTTGGAAGCAATCTACTTCCACTTCCAGCATAGAAATAGAATCTTCAAAGTGCATCAAAAAAATTCCTCTATCTTTTCTATTTCCAATGTGGTGTTTTCCGTCCAAATCTCCGCACTTGCACCAAAACGACCATGGCCGTTTCCCGATGAATTCGGTCGCAATCCTGAGACATCAAAATGGTTGGAAGCAATCTACTTCCACTTCCTGCATCCAAATACAATCTTCAAAGTGTATGCAAAAAATTCCTCTATCTTTTCTATTTCCAATGTGGTGTTTTCCGTCCAAATCTCCGCACTTGCACGTAAACGACCATGGCCGCTTCCCGATGAATTCGGTCAGAATCCTGAGACATCAAAATGGTTGGAATCAATCTACTTCCTCTTCCAGCATAGAAATTGAATCTTCAAAATGCATCACAGAAATTCCTCTATCTTTTCTATTTCCAATGTGGTGTTTTCCGTCCAAATCTCCGCACTTGCACGTAAACGACCATGGCCGCTTCCCGATGAATTCGGTCGGAATCCTGAGACATCAAAATGGTTGGAATCAATCTACTTCGTCTTCCAGCATAGAAATTGAATCTTCAAAATGCATCACAGAAGTTCCTCTATGTTTTCTATTTCCAATGCGGTATTTTCCTTCCAAATCTCCGCACTTGCACCTAAACGACCATGGCCGCTTCCCGATGAATTCGGTCGGAATCCTGAGACATCAAAATGGTTGGAATCAATCTACTTCCTCTTCCAGCATAGAAATAGAATCTTCAAAATGCATCAAAAAAATTCCTCTATCTTTTCTATTTCCAATGTGGTGTTTTCCGTCCAAATCTCCGCACTTGCACCTAAACGACCATGGCCGCTTCCCGATGAATTCGGTCGCAATCCTGAGACATCAAAATGGTTGGAAGCAATCTACTTCCTCTTCCAGCATAGAAATAGAATCTTTAAAGTGCATCAAAAAAATTCCTTTATCTTTTCTATTTCCAATGTGGTGTTTTCCGTCCAAATCTCCGCACTTGCACCAAAACGACCATGGCCGCTTCCCGATGAATTCGGTCGCAATCCTGAGACATCAAAATGGTTGGAATCAATCTACTTCCTCTTCCAGCATAGAAATAGAATCTTCAAAATGCATCAAAAAAATTCCTCTATCTTTTCTATTTCCAATGTGGTGTTTTCCGTCCAAATCTCCGCACTTGCACCTAAACGACCATGGCCGGTTCCCGATGAATTCGGTCGCAATCCTTAGACATCAAAATGGTTGGAAGCAATCTACTTCCACTTCCTGCATCCAAATAGAATCTTCAAAGTGCATCCAAAAAATTCCTCTATCTTTTCTATTTCCAATGTGGTGTTTTCCGTCCAAATCTCCGCACTTGCACCAAAACGACCATGGCCGTTTCCCGATGAATTCGGTCGCAATCCTGAGACATCAAAATGGTTGGAAGCAATCTACTTCCTCTTCCAGCATAGAAATAGAATCTTCAAAATGCATCAAAGAAATTCCTCTATCTTTTCTATTTCCAATGTGGTGTTTTCCGTCCAAATCTCCGCACTTGCACCAAAACGACCATGGCCGGTTCCCGATGAATTCGGTCGCAATCCTTAGACATCAAAATGGTTGGAAGCAATCTACTTCCACTTCCTGCATCCAAATAGAATCTTCAAAGTGCATCAAAAAAATTCCTCTATCTTTTCTATTTCCAATGTGGTGTTTTCCGTCCAAATCTCCGCACTTGCACCTAAACGACCATGGCCGGTTCCCGATGAATTCGGTCGCAATCCTGAGACATCAAAATGGTTGGAATCAATCTACTTCCACTTCCAGCATCGAAATAGAATCTTCAAAGTGCATCAAAAAAATTCCTCTATCTTTTCTATTTCCAATGTGGTGTTTTCCGTCCAAATCTCCGCACTTGCACCTAAACGACCATGGCCGGTTCCCGATGAATTCGGTCGCAATCCTGAGACATCAAAATGGTTGGAATCAATCTACTTCCACTTCCAGCATAGAAATAGAATCTTCAAAGTGCATCAAAAAAATTCCTCTATCTTTTCTATTTCCAATGTG
>JAYWIR010000223.1:0-24274 GCA_036172245.1 Raillietiella orientalis
TTCCGTGAAGAGGAACTAGGATTGCAAGGTAAGTTCCATTGCTTTTCTCGTCGGTGGGTCGGACGGATTTGCGATTCCTATGGGAGGATCCAATGTGAGTGTCGTGTACTTCCCATTCAGAAAGATGAAATGCAAGGAAGAAGGATCCCTGGAAACTGAAGGTAAAGGGATTTGCGGATACAGGAATTTTTTTATTGAATCACAGGTTGTGCTGCCGAATTCAGGAATCCTCTTCCTTCCATTTCAGACGTGGATATCGGGGACCATTTGGGAAGTTGCAGAGGGATTCCGTGAAGAGGAACGGGGATTCCAAGGTAAGTTCCATTGCTTTTCTCGTCGTCGGGTCGGACGGATTTGCGATTCCTAAGAAAGGATCCAATGTGAGTGTCCTGTACTTCCCATTGAGAAAGATGAAATGCAAGGAAGAAGGATCCCTGGAAACTGAAGGTAAAGGGATTTGCGGATACAGGAATTTTTTTATTGAATCACAGGTTGTGCTGCCGAATTCAGGAATCCTCTTCCTTCCATCATAGACGTGGATATCGGGGACCATTTGGGAAGTTGCAGAGGTATTCCGTGAAGAGGAACGGGGATTCCAAGGTAAGTTCCATTGCTTTTCTCGTCGTCGGGTCGGACGGATTTGCGATTCCCAAGGAGGGATCTAAAGTGGGTGTCGTGTACTGCCCATTGAGAAAGATGAACTGCAAGGACAGAGGATACCTGGAAACTGAAGGTAAAGGGATTTGCAGATACAAGAAATTGTTTATTGAATCCTAGGTGATGCTGCCGAATTCAAGTGTCCCCTTCCACCCATCCTAGACGTGGACATCCGGGACCATTTGGGAAGACGTTGAGGGATTCCTTGAAGAGGAACGGAGATTCCAAGGTAAGTTCAATTGCTTTTCTCGTCGTCGGGTCGGAAGGATTTGCGATTCGTAAGGGGGGATCTACTGTGAGTGTCGTGCACTGCCCATGGAGACAGAAGATATGCGAGGATAGAGGATCCTTGGAAACCGAAGGTAAAGGGATTTGTAAAAACAAGAATTATTTTATTGATTCGAGGTTATGCTGCCGAATTCAGGAATCGTCTTCCTCCCATCCCAGACGTGGACAGAGGGGACCATTTGGAAGCTGCAGAGGGATTCCGTGAAGGGGAACGGGGATTCCAAGGTAAGTTCCATTGCTTTTCTCGTCGTCGGGTCGAACGGATTTGCGATTCGTAAGGGGGGATCTACTGTGAGTGTCGTGTACTGCCCATTGAGAAAGATGAACTGCAAGGACAGAGGATACCTGGAAACTGAAGGTTAAGGGATTTGCAGATACAAGATATTGTTTATTGAATCCTAGGTGATGCTTCCGAATTCAAGTGTCCCCTTCCATCCATCCTAGACGTGGACATCGGGGACCATTTGGGAAGATGCAGAGGGATTCCGTGAAGAGGAACGGGGATTCCAAGGTAAGTTCAATTGCTTTTCTCGTCGTCGGGTCGGAAGGATTTGCGATTCGTAAGGGGGGATCTACTGTGAGTGTCGTGTACTGCCCATTGAGAAAGATGAACAGCAAGGATAGAGGATACCTGGAAACTGAAGGTAAAGGGATTTGCAGATACAAGAAATTGTTTATTGAATCCTAGGTGATGCTGCCGAATTAAAGTGTCCCCTTCCATACATCCTAGACGTGGACATCGGGGACCATTTGGGAAGATGCAGAGGGATTCCGTGAAGAGGAACGGGGATTCCAAGGTGAGTTCCATTGCTTTTCTCGTCGGTGAGTCGGACGGATTTGCGATTCCTATGGGAGGATCCAATGTGAGTGTCGTCTACTGCCCATTGAGAAAGATGAAATGCAAGGAAGAAGGATCCCTGGAAACTAAAGGAAAAGGGATTTGCAGATACAAGAATTTGTTTATTGAATCCTAGGTTGTGTTGCCGAATTCAGGAATCCTCTTGCTTCCATCCCAGACGTGGATATCGGGGACCATTTGGGAAGTTTCAGAAGGATTTTGTGAAAAGGAACTAGGATTGCAAGGTAAGTTCCATTGCTTTTCTCGTCGGTGGGTCGGACGGATTTGCGATTCGTAAGGGGGGATCTACTGTGAGTGTCGTGTAATGCCCATTGAGAAAGATGAACCGCAAGGACAGAAGATCCCTGGAAACTGAAGGTAAAGGGATTTGCAGATACAAGAAATTGTTTATTGAATCCTAGGTGATGCTACCGAATTCAAGTGTCCCCTTCCACCCATCCTAGACGTGGATATCGGGGACCATTTGGGAAGTTGCGGAGGGATTCCGTGAAGAGGAACGGGGATTCCAAGGTAAGTTCAATTGCTTTTCACGTCGTCGGGTCGGACGGATTTGCGATTCGTAAGGGGGGATCTACTGTGAGTGTCGTGTACTCCCCATTGAGAAAGATGAACTGCAAGGACAGAGGATACCTGGAAACTAAAGGTAAAGGGATTTGCAGATACAAGAAATTGTTTATTGAATCCTAGGTGATGCTACCGAATTCAAGTGTCCCCTTCCACCCATCCTAGACGTGGATATCGGGGACCATTTGGGAAGTTGCAGAGGTATTCCGTGAAGAGGAACGGGGATTCCAAGGTAAGTTCCATTGCTTTTCTCGTCGTCGGGTCGGACGGATTTGCGATTCCCAAGGAGGGATCTAAAGTGGGTGTCGTGTACTGCCCATTGAGAAAGATGAACTGCAAGGACAGAGGATACCTGGAAACTGAAGGTAAAGGGATTTGCAGATACAAGAAATTGTTTATTGAATCCTAGGTGATGCTGCCGAATTCAAGTGTCCCCTTCCACCCATCCTAGACGTGGACATCCGGGACCATTTGGGAAGACGTTGAGGGATTCCTTGAAGAGGAACGGAGATTCCAAGGTAAGTTCAATTGCTTTTCTCGTCGTCGGGTCGGAAGGATTTGCGATTCGTAAGGGGGGATCTACTGTGAGTGTCGTGCACTGCCCATGGAGACAGAAGATATGCGAGGATAGAGGATCCTTGGAAACCGAAGGTAAAGGGATTTGTAGAAACAAGAATTATTTTATTGATTCGAGGTTATGCTGCCGAATTCAGGAATCGTCTTCCTCCCATCCCAGACGTGGACAGAGGGGACCATTTGGAAGCTGCAGAGGGATTCCGTGAAGGGGAACGGGGATTCCAAGGTAAGTTCCATTGCTTTTCTCGTCGTCGGGTCGAACGGATTTGCGATTCGTAAGGGGGGATCTACTGTGAGTGTCGTGTACTGCCCATTGAGAAAGATGAACTGCAAGGACAGAGGATACCTGGAAACTGAAGGTTAAGGGATTTGCAGATACAAGAAATTGTTTATTGAATCCTAGGTGATGCTTCCGAATTCAAGTGTCCCCTTCCATCCATCCTAGACGTGGACATCGGGGACCATTTGGGAAGATGCAGAGGGATTCCGTGAAGAGGAACGGGGATTCCAAGGTAAGTTCAATTGCTTTTCTCGTCGTCGGGTCGGAAGGATTTGCGATTCGTAAGGGGGGATCTACTGTGAGTGTCGTGTACTGCCCATTGAGAAAGATGAACAGCAAGGATAGAGGATACCTGGAAACTGAAGGTAAAGGGATTTGCAGATACAAGAAATTGTTTATTGAATCCTAGGTGATGCTGCCGAATTCAAGTGTCCCCTTCCATCCATCCTAGACGTGGACATCGGGGACCATTTGGGAAGATGCAGAGGGATTCCGTGAAGAGGAACGGGGATTCCAAGGTAGGTTCAATTGCTTTTCTCGTCGTCGGGTCGGACGGATTTGCGATTCCCAAGGAGGGATCTAAGGTGGGTGTCGTGTACTGCCCATTGAGAAAGATGAACTCCAAGGACAGAGGATACCTGGAAAATGAAGGTAAAGGGATTTGCAGATACAAGAAATTGTTTATTGAATCCTAAGTGATGCTGCCGAATTCAAGTGTCCCCTTCCACCCATCCTAGACGTGGACATCGGGGACCATTTGGGAAGATGCAGAGGGATTCCGTGAAGAGGAACGGGGATTCCAAGGTAAGTTCAATTGCTTTTCTCGTCGTCTTGTCGGACGGATTTGCGATTCCCAAGGAGGGATCTAAAGTGGGTGTCGTGTACTGCCCATTGAGAAAGATGAACTGCAAGGACAGAGGATACCTGTAAACTGAAGTTAAAGGGATTTGCAGATACAAGAAATTGTTTATTGAATCCTAGGTGATGCTGCCGAATTCAGGAATCCTCTTGCTTCCATCCCAGACGTGGATATCGGGGACCATTTGGGAAGTTGCAGAGGGATTCCGTGAAGAGGAACAGGGATTCCAAGGTAAGTTCCATTGCTTTTCTCGTCGGTGGATCGGACGGATTTGCGATTCCTATGGGAGGATCCAATGTGAGTGTCGTGTACTTCCCATTGAGAAAGATAAAATGCAAGGAAGAAGGATCCCTGGAAACTGAAGGAAAAGGGATTTGCAGATACAAGAATTTCTTTATTGAATCCTAGGTTGTGCTGTCGAATTCAGGAATCCTCTTCCTTCCATCCCAGAAGTGGATATCGGGGACCATTTGGGAAGTTGCAGAAAGATTCCGTGAAGAGGAACGGGGATTCCAAGGTAAGTTCCATTGCTTTTCTCGTCGTCGGGTCGGACGGATTTGCGATTACTAAGGGGGGATCTAATGTGAGTGTCGTGTACTGCCCGTTGAGAAAGATGAAATGCAAGGAAGAAGGATCCCTGGAAACTGAAGGAAAAGGGATTTGGAGATACAAGAATTTGTTTATTGAATCATAGGTTGTGCTGCCGAATTCAGGAATCCTCTTGCATCCATCCCAGACGTGGATATCGGAGACCATTTGGGAAGTTCCAGAAGGATCACGTGAAGAGGAACAGGGATTCCAAGGTAAGTTCCATTGCTTTTCTCGTCGGTGGGTCGGACGGATTTGCGATTCCTATGGGAGGATCCATTGTGAGTGTCGTGTACTTCCCATTTAGAAAGATGAAATGCAAGGAAGAAGGATCCCTGGAAACTGAAGGTAAAGGGATTTGCAGATACAAGAATTTGTTTATTGAATCCTAGGTTGTGTTGCCGAATTCAGGAATCCTCTTCCTTCCATCCCAGACGTGGATATCGGGGACCATTTGGGAAGTTGCAGAGGGATTCCGTGAAGAGGAACAGGGATCCCAAGGTAAGTTCCATTGCTTTTCTCGTCGTCGGGTCGTACGGATTTGCGATTCCTAAGGGAGTATCCAATGTGAGTGTCGTGTACTTCCCATTGAAAATGATGAAATGCAAGGTAGAAGGATCCCTGGAATCTGAAGGTAAAGGGATTTGCAGATACAAGAATTTGTTTATCGAATCCTAAGTTGTGTTGCCGAATTCCGGAATCCCCTTCCACCCATCCTAGACGTGGACATCGGGGACCATTTGGGAAGATGGAGAGGGATTCCGTGAAGAGGAACGGGGATTCCAAGGTAAGTTCAATTGCTTTTCTCGTCGTCTTGTCGGACGGATTTGCGATTCCCAAGGAGGGATCTAAAGTGGGTGTCGTGTACTGCCCATTGAGAAAGATGAACTGCAAGGACAGAGGATACCTGTAAACTGAAGGTAAAGGGATTTGCAGATACAAGAAATTGTTTATTGAATCTTAGGTGATGCTGCCGAATTCAGGAATCCTCTTGCTTCCATCCCAGACGTGGAAATCGGGGACCATTTGGGAAGTTGCAGAGGGATTCCGTGAAGAGGAACAGGGATTCCAAGGTAAGTTCCATTGCTTTTCTCGTCGGTGGATCGGACGGATTTGCGATTCCTATGGGAGGATCCAATGTGAGTGTCGTGTACTTCCCATTGAGAAAGATAAAATGCAAGGAAGAAGGATCCCTGGAAACTGAAGGAAAAGGGATTTGCAGATACAAGAATTTCTTTATTGAATCCTAGGTTCTGCTGTCGAATTCAGGAATCCTCTTCCTTCCATCCCAGACGTGGATATCGGGGACCATTTGGGAAGTTGCAGAGGGATTCCGTGAAGAGGAACAGGGATCCCAAGGTAAGTTCCATTGCTTTTCTCGTCGTCGGGTCGTACGGATTTGCGATTCCTAAGGGAGTATCCAATGTGAGTGTCGTGTACTTCCCATTGAAAATGATGAAATGCAAGGTAGAAGGATCCCTGGAATCTGAAGGTAAAGGGATTTGCAGATACAAGAATTTGTTTATTGAATCCTAAGTTGTGTTGCCGAATTCAGGAATCCTCTTCCTTCCATCCCAGACGTGGATATCGGGGACCATTTGGGAAGTTGCAGAGGGATTCCGTGAAGAGGAACAGGGAATCCAAGGTAAGTTCCATTGCTTTTCTCGTCGTCGGGTCGGACGGATTTGCGATTCCTAAGGGGGGATCTAATGTGAGTGTCGTGTACTGCCCGTTGAGAAAGATGAAATCCAAGGTAGAAGGATCCCTGGAAACTGAAGGAAAAGGGATTTGGAGATACAAGAATTTCTTTATTGAATCCTAGGTTGTGCTGTCGAATTCAGGAATCCTCTTCCTTCCATCCCAGAAGTGGATATCGGGGACCATTTGGGAAGTTGCAGAGGGATTCCGTGAAGAGGAACAGGGATTCCAAGGTAAGTTCCATTGCTTTTCTCGTCGTCGGGTCGGACGGATTTGCGATTCCTAAGGGAGTATCCAATGTGAGTGTCGTGTACTTCCCAATGAGAAAGATGAAATGCAAGGAAGAAGGATCCCTGGAAACTGAAGGTAAAGGGATTTGCAGATACAAGAATTTTTTTATTGAATCCTAGGTTGTGATGGCGAATTCAGGAATTCTCTTCCTTCTATCCCAGACGTGGATATCGGGGACCATTTGGGAAGTTGCAGAGGGATTCCGTGAAGAGGAACGAGGATTCCAAGGTAAGTTCCATTGCTTTTCTCGTCGTCGGGTCGGGCGGATTTGCGATTCCTAAGGGGGGATCTAATGTGAGTGTCGTGTACTGCCCGTTGAGAAAGATGAAATGCAAGGAAGAAGGATCCCTGGAAACTGAAGGAAAAGGGATTTGGAGATACAAGACTTTTTTTATTGAATCCTAGGTTGTGCTGCCGAATTCAGGAATCCTCTTCCTTCTATCCCAGACGTGGATATCGGGGACCATTTGGGAAGTTGCAGAGGGATTCCGTGAAGAGGAACAGGGATTCCAAGGTAAGTTCCATTGCTTTTCTCGTCGTCGGGTCGGACGGATTTGCGATTCCTAAGGGAGTATCCAATGTGAGTGTCGTGTACTTCCCGTTGAGAAAGATGAAATGCAAGGAAGAAGGATCCCTGGAAACTGAAGGAAAAGGGATTTGGAGATACAAGAATTTTTTTATTGAATCCTAGGTTGTGATGCCGAATTCAGGAATTCTCTTCCTTCTATCCCAGACGTGGATATCGGGGACCATTTGGGAAGTTGCAGAGGGATTCCGTGAAGAGGAACGAGGATTCCAAGGTAAGTTCCATTGCTTTTCTCGTCGTCGGGTCGGACGGATTTGCGATTCCTAAGGGGGGATCTAATGTGAGTGTCGTGTACTGCCCGTTGAGAAAGATGAAATGCAAGGAAGAAGGATCCCTGGAAACTGAAGGTAAAGGGATTTGCAGACACAAGAATTTTTTTAGTGAATCCCAGGTTGTGCTGCCGAATTCAGGAATCCTCTTCCTTCCATCCCAGACGTGGATATCGGGGACCATTTGGGAAGTTGCAGAGGGATTCCGTGAAGAGGAACGGGGATTCCAAGGTAAGTTCCATTGCTTTTCTCGTCGTCGGGTCGGACGGATTTGCGATTCCTAAGGGAGTATCCAATGTGAGTGTCGTGTACTTCCCATTGAGAAAGATGAAATGCAAGAAAGAAGGATCCCTGGAAACTAAAGGTAAAGGGATTTGCAGATACAAGAATTTTTTTATTGAATCCTAGGTTGTGCTGCCGAATTCAGGAATCCTCTTGCTTCCATCCCAGACGTGGATATCGGGGACCATTTGGGAAGTTGCAGAAGGATTCCGTGAAGAGGAACGGGGATTCCAAGGTAAGTTCCATTGCTTTTCTCGTCGTCGGGTCGGACGGATTTGCGATTCCTAAGGGAGTATCCAATGTGAGTGTCGTGTACTTCCCATTGAGAAGGATGAAATGCAAGGAAGAAGGATCCCTGGAAACTGAAGGTAAAGGGATTTGCAGATACAAGAATTTGTTTATTGAATCCTAGGTTGTGCTGTCGAATTCAGGAATCCTCTTCCTTCCATCCCAGACGTGGATATCGAGACCATTTGGGAGGTTGCAGAGGTTGTGGGGGTTTGGGATTCCAAGGTAAGTTCCATTGCTTTTCTCGTCGTCGGGTCGGACGGATTTGCGATTCCTAAGGGAGTATCCAATGTGAGTGTCGTGTACTTCCCATTGAGAAAAATGAAATGCAAGGAAGAAGGATCCCTGGAAACTGAAGGAAAAGGGATTTGGAGATACAAGAATTTTTTTATTGAATCCTAGGTTGTGCTGCCGAATTCAGGAATCCTCTTCCTTCTATCCCAGACGTGGATATCGGGGACCATTTGGGAAGTTGCAGAGGGATTCCGTGAAGAGGAACAGGGATTCCAAGGTAAGTTCCATTGCTTTTCTCGTCGTCGGGTCGGACGGATTTGCGATTCCTAAGGGAGTATCCAATGTGAGTGTCGTGTACTTCCCGTTGAGAAAGATGAAATGCAAGGAAGAAGGATCCCTGGAAACTGAAGGAAAAGGGATTTGGAGATACAAGAATTTTTTTATTGAATCCTAAGTTGTGATGCCGAATTCAGGAATTCTCTTCCTTCTATCCCAGACGTGGATATCGGGGACCATTTGGGAAGTTGCAGAGGGATTCCGTGAAGAGGAACGGGGATTCCAAGGTAAGTTCCATTGCTTTTCTCGTCGTCGGGTCGGACGGATTTGCGATTCCTAAGGGGGGATCTAATGTGAGTGTCGTGTACTGCCCGTTGAGAAAGATGAAATGCAAGGAAGAAGGATCCCTGGAAACTTAAGGAAAAGGGATTTGGAGATACAAAAATTTGTTTATTGAATCCTAGGTTGTGCTGCCGAATTCAGGAATCCTCTTCCTTCCATCCCAGACGTGGATATCGGGGACCATTTGGGAAGTTGCAGAAGGATTCCGTGAAGAGGAACGGGGATTCCAAGGTAAGTTCCATTGCTTTTCTCGTCGTCGGGTCGGACGGATTTGCGATTCCTAAGGGAGTATCCAATGTGAGTGTCGTGTACTTCCCATTGAGAAAGATGAAATGCAAGGAAGAAGGATCCCTGGAAACTGAAGGTAAAGGGATTTGCAGATTAAAGAATTTTTTTATTGAATCCTAGGTTGTGCTGCCGAATTCAGGAATCCTCTTGCTTCCATCCCAGACGTGGATATCGGGGACCATTTGGGAAGTTGCAGAGGGATTCCGTGAAGAGGAACAGGGATTCCAAGGTAAGTTCCATTGCTTTTCTCGTCGTCGGGTCGGACGGATTTGCGATTCCTAAGGGAGTATCCCATGTGAGTGTCGTGTACTTCCCATTGAGAAAAATGAAATGCAAGGAAGAAGGATCCCTGGAAACTAAAGGTAAAGGGATTTGCAGATACAAGAATTTTTTTATTGAATCCCAGGTTGTGCTGCCGAATTCAGGAATCCTCTTCCTTCCATCCCAGACGTGGATATCGGGGACCATTTTGGAAGTTGCAGAGGGATTCCGTGAAGAGGAACGGGGATTCCAAGGTAGGTTCCATTGCTTTTCTCGTCGTCGGGTCGGACGGATTTGCGATTCCTAAGGGAGTATCCCATGTGAGTGTCGTGTACTGCCCGTTGAGAAAGATGAAATGCAAGGAAGAAGGATCCCTGGAAACTTAAGGAAAAGGGATTTGGAGATACAAAAATTTGTTTATTGAATCCTAGGTTGTACTGCCGAATTCAGGAATCCTCTTCCTTCCATCCCAGACGTGGATATCGGGGACCATTTGGGAAGTTGCAGAGGGATTCCGTGAAGAGGAACAGGGATTCCAAGGTAAGTTCCATTGCTTTTCTCGTCGTCGGGTCGGACGGATTTGCGATTCCTAAGGGAGTATCCAATGTGAGTGTCGTGTACTTCCCATTGAGAAAGATGAAATGCAAGGAAGAAGGATCCCTGGAAACTGAAGGTAAAGGGATTTGCAGATACATGAATTTTTTTATTGAATCCTAGGTTGTGCTGCCGAATTCAGGAATCCTCTTGCTTCCATCCCAGACGTGGATATCGGGGACCATTTGGGAAGTTGCAGAAGGATTCCGTGAAGAGGAACGGGGATTCCAAGGTAAGTTCCATTGCTTTTCTCGTCGTCGGGTCGGACGGATTTCCGATTCCTAAGGGAGTATCCAATGTGAGTGTCGTGTACTGCCCGTTGAGAAAGATGAAATGCAAGGAAGAAGGATCCCTGGAAACTTAAGGAAAAGGGATTTGCAGATACAAGAATTTGTTTATTGAATCCTAGGTTGTGCTGCCGAATTCAGGAATCCTCTTCCTTCCATCCCAGACGTGGATATCGGGGACCATTTGGGAAGTTGCAGAGGGATTCCGTGAAGAGGAACGGGGATTCCAAGGTAAGTTCCATTGCTTTTCTCGTCGTCGGGTCGGACGGATTTGCGATTCCTAAGGGAGTATCCAATGTGAGTGTCGTGTACTTCCCATTGAGAAAGATGAAATGCAAGGAAGAAGGATCCCTGGAAACTGAAGGTAAAGGGATTTGCAGATACAAGAATTTGTTTATTGAATCCTAGGTTGTGCTGTTGAATTCAGGAATCCTCTTCCTTCCATCCCAGACGTGGATATCGGGGACCATTTGGGAAGTTGCAGAGGGATTCCGTGAAGAGGAACAGGGTTTCCAAGGTAAGTTCCATTGCTTTTCTCGTCGTCGGGTCGGACGGATTTGCGATTCCTAAGGGAGTATCCAATGTGAGTGTCGTGTACTTCCCATTGAGAAAAATGAAATGCAAGGAAGAAGGATCCCTGGAAACTGAAGGTAAAGGGATTTGCAGATACAAGAATTTGTTTATTGAATCCTAGGTTGTGCTGCCGAATTCAGGAATCCTCTTCCTTCCATCCCAGACGTGGATATCGGGGACCATTTGGGAAGTTGCAGAGGGATTCCGTGAAGAGGAACAGGGATTCCAAGGTAAGTTCCATTGCTTCTATCGTCGGTGGATCGGACGGATTTGCGATTCCTATGGGAGGATCCAATGTGAGTGTCGTGTACTGCCCATTGAGAAAGATGAACTTCAAGGACAGAGGATCCCTGGAAACTGAAGGTAAAGGGATTTGTAGAAAAAAGAATTATGTTATTGAATCCTAGGTCATACTGCGGAATTAAGAGTCCCCATCCACCCATCCTAGACGTGGACATCGGGGACCATTAGGGAAGACGCAGAGGTGTTCCGTGAAAAGGAACGGGGATTCCAAGGTAAGTTCAATTGGTTTTCTCGTTGTCGGGTCGAACGGATTTGCGATTCCTAAGGGGGGATCTAATGTGAGTGTCGTGTACTGTCCATTGAGAAAGACGAACTGCAAGGACAGAGGATCCCGGGAAACTGAAGGTAAAGGGATTTGCAGATACAGGAATTACTTTATTCAATCCTAGGTTATGCTGCCGAGTTCAAGAGTCCCTTTCCACCCATCCTACACGTGGACATCGGGGACCATTAGGGAAGACGCAGAGGTATTCCGTGAAGAGGAACGGGGATTTCAAGGTAAGTTCCATTGCTTTTCTCGTCGGTGGTTCGGACGGATTTGCGATTCCTAAGGGAGGATCCAATGTGAGTGTCGTGTACTGCCCATTGAGAAAGATGAACAGCAAGGAAAGAGGATCCCTGGAAACTGAAGGTAAAGGGATTTGCAGATACAAGAATTTCTTTATTGAATCCCAGGTTATGCTGCCGAATTCAGGAATCCTCTTGCTTCCATCTTAGACGTGGATATCGGGGACCATTTGGGAAGTTGCAGAAGGATTCCGTGAAGAGGAACGGGGATTCCAAGGTAAGTTCAATTGCTTTTCTCGTTGTCGGGTTGAAAGGATTTGCGATTCCTAAGGGGGGATCTAATGTGAGTGTCGTGTACTGCCCATTGAGAAAGATGAACTGCAAGAAGAGAGGATCCCTTAGAAAATGAAGGTAAAGGGAGTTGCAAATACAAGAATTTGTTTATTGAATCCCAGGTTATGCTGCCGAATGCAGGAATCGTCTTTTTCCCATTCCAGACGTTGACATCGGGGACCATTTGGGAAGACGCAGAGTTATTCCGTGAAGAGGAACGCGGATTCAAGGGGAGTTCAATTGCTTTTCTCGTTGTCGGGTCGATTGGATTTGTGATTCCTAAGGGGGGATCTAATGAGAGTGTCGTGTACTGCCCATTGAGAAAGATGAACTTCCAGGACTGAGGATCCCTGGAAACTGAAGGTAAAGGGATTTGTAGAAAGAAGTATTATTTTTTTGAATCCAAGGTCATACTGCGGAATTCAAGAGTCCCCTTCCACCCATCCTAGACGTGGACATCGGGGACCA
The DNA here is from genome assembly GCA_036172245.1 of Raillietiella orientalis. Taxonomy (NCBI): domain Eukaryota; kingdom Metazoa; phylum Arthropoda; class Ichthyostraca; order Raillietiellida; family Raillietiellidae; genus Raillietiella; species Raillietiella orientalis. The sequence continues at coordinate 12,552 of JAYWIR010000223.1, forward strand.
TTTGGGAAGCTGCAGAGGGATTCCGTGAAGAGGAACAGGGATTCCAAGGTAAGTTAAATTGCTTTTCTCGTCGTCGGGTCAGACGGATTTGCGATTCCTAATTGGGGATCAAAAGTGAGTGTCGTGTACTGCCCATTGAGAAATATGAAGTTCAAGGACAGAGGATCCCTGGAAACTGAAGGTAAGGGGATTTGTAGAAAAAAGAATTATTTTATTGAATCCTAGGTTGTGCTGCCGAATTCAGGAATCCTCTTGCTTCCATCCCAGACGTGGATATCGGGGACCATTTGGGAAGTTGCAGAAGGATTCCGTGAAGAGGAACGGGGATTCCAAGGTAAGTTCCATTGCTTTTCTCGTCGGTGGATCGGACGGATTTGCGATTCCTTTGGGAGGATCCAATGTGAGTGTCGTGTACTTCCCATTGAGAAAGATAAAATGCAAAGAAGGATCCCTGGAAACTGAAGGAAAAGGGATTTGCAGATACAAGAATTTTTTTATTGAATCCTAGGTTGTGCTGCCGAATTCAGGAATCCTCTTGCTTCCATCCCAGACGTGGATATCGGGGACCATTTGGGAAGTTGCAGAGGGATTCCGTGAAGAGGAACGGGGATTCCAAGGTAAGTTCCATTGCTTTTCTCGTCGGTGGATCGGACGGATTTGCGATTCCTATGGGAGGATCCAATGTGAGTGTCGTGTACTTCCCATTGAGAAAGATGAAATGCAAGGAAGAAGGATCCCTGGAAACTGAAGGTAAAGGGATTTGCAGATACAAGAATTTTTTTATTGAATCCTAGGTTGTGCTGCCGAATTCAGGAATCCTCTTGCTTCCATCCCAGACGTGGATATCGGGGACCATTTGGGAAGTTGCAGAAGGATTCCGTGAAGAGGAACGGGGATTCCAAGGTAAGTTCCATTGCTTTTCTCGTCGTCGGGTCGGACGGATTTGCGATTCCTAAGGGAGTATCCAATGTGAGTGTCGTGTACTTCCCATTGAGAAAGATGAAATGCAAGGAAGAAGGATCCCTGGAAACTGAAGGTAAAGGGATTTGCAGATACAAGAATTTGTTTATTGAATCCTAGGTTGTGCTGTCGAATTCAGGAATCCTCTTCCTTCCATCCCAGACGTGGATATCGGGGACCATTTGGGAAGTTGCAGAGGGATTCCGTGAAGAGGAACAGGGATTCCAAGGTAAGTTCCATTGCTTTTCTCGTCGTCGGGTCGGACGGATTTGCGATTCCTAAGGGAGTATCCAATGTGAGTGTCGTGTACTTCCCATTGAGAAAGATGAAATGCAAGGAAGAAGGATCCCTGGAAACTGAAGGAAAAGGGATTTGCAGATACAAGAATTTTTTTATTGAATCCTAGGTTGTGCTGCCGAATTCAGGAATCCTCTTCCTTCCATCCCAGACGTGGATATCGGGGACCATTTTGGAAGTTGCAGAGGGATTCCGTGAAGAGGAACGGGGATTCCAAGGTAAGTTCCATTGCTTTTCTCGTCGTCGGGTCGGACGGATTTGCGATTCCTAAGGGGGTATCTAATGTGAGTGTCGTGTACTGCCTTGAGAAAGATGAAATGCAAGGAAGAAGGATCCCTGGAAACTGAAGGTAAAGGGATTTGCAGATACAAGAATTTTTTTATTGAATCCTAGGTTGTGCTGCCGAATTCAGGAATCCTCTTGCTTCCATCCCAGACGTGGATATCGGGGACCATTTGGGAAGTTGCAGAGGGATTCCGTGAAGAGGAACAGGGATTCCAAGGTAAGTTCCATTGCTTTTCTCGTCGTCGGGTCGGACGGATTTGCGATTCCTAAGGGAGTATCCAATGTGAGTGTCGTGTACTTCCCATTGAGAAAGATGAAATGCAAGGAAGAAGGATCCCTGGAAACTGAAGGTAAAGGGATTTGCAGATACAAGAATTTGTTTATTGAATCCTAGGTTGTGCTGCCGAATTCAGGAATCCTCTTCCTTCCATCCCAGACGTGGATATCGGGGACCATTTGGGAAGTTGCAGAGGGATTCCGTGAAGAGGAACAGGGATTCCAAGGTAAGTTCCATTGCTTTTCTCGTCGTCGGGTCGGACGGATTTGCGATTCCTAAGGGAGTATCCAATGTGAGTGTCGTGTACTTCCCATTGAGAAAGATGAAATGCAAGGAAGAAGGATCCCTGGAAACTGAAGGAAAAGGGATTTGCAGATACAAGAATTTTTTTATTGAATCCCAGGTTGTGCTGCCGAATTCAGGAATGCTCTTCCTTCCATCCCAGACGTGGATATCGGGGACCATTTGGGAAGTTGCAGAGGGATTCCGTGAAGAGGAACGGGGATTCCAAGGTAAGTTCCATTGCTTTTCTCGTCGTCGGGTCGGACGGATTTGCGATTCCTAAGGGGGGATCTAATGTGAGTGTCGTGTACTGCCCGTTGAGAAAGATGAAATGCAAGGAAGAAGGATCCCTGGAAACTTAAGGAAAAGGGATTTGGAGATACAAAATTTTTTTATTGAATCCTAGGTTGTGCTGCCGAATTCAGGAATCCTCTTCCTTCCATCCCAGACGTGGATATCGGGGACCATTTGGGAAGTTGCAGAGGGATTCCGTGAAGAGGAACAGGGATTCCAAGGTAAGTTCCATTGCTTTTCTCGTCGTCGGGTCGGACGGATTTGCGATTCCTAAGGGAGTATCCAATGTGAGTGTCGTGTACTTCCCATTGAGAAAGATGAAATGCAAGGAAGAAGGATCCCTGGAAACTGAAGGAAAAGGGATTTGGAGATACAAGAATTTTTTTATTGAATCCTAGGTTGTGCTGCCGAATTCAGGAATCCTCTTGCTTCCATCCCAGACGTGGATATCGGGGACCATTTGGGAAGTTGCAGAAGGATTCCGTGAAGAGGAACGGGGATTCCAAGGTATGTTCCATTGCTTTTCTCGTCGTCGGGTCGGACGGATTTGCGATTCCTAAGGGAGTATCCAATGTGAGTGTCGTGTACTTCCCATTGAGAAAGATGAAATGCAAGGAAGAAGGATCCCTGGAAACTGAAGGTAAAGGGATTTGCAGATACAAGAATTTTTTTATTGAATCCTAGGTTGTGCTGCCGAATTCAGGAATCCTCTTGCTTCCATCCCAGACGTGGATATCGGGGACCATTTGGGAAGTTGCAGAGGGATTCCGTGAAGAGGAACAGGGATTCCAAGGTAAGTTCCATTGCTTTTCTCGTCGGTGGATCGGACGGATTTGCGATTCCTATGGGAGGATCCAATGTGAGTGTCGTGTACTTCCCATTGAGAAAGATGAAATGCAAGGAAGAAGGATCCCTGGAAACTGAAGGTAAAGGGATTTGCAGATACAAGAATTTGTTTATTGAATCCTAGGTTGTGCTGTCGAATTCAGGAATCCTCTTCCTTCCATCCCAGACGTGGATATCGGGGACCATTTGGGAAGTTGCAGAGGGATTCCGTGAAGAGGAACAGGGATTCCAAGGTAAGTTCCATTGCTTTTCTCGTCGTCGGGTCGGACGGATTTGCGATTCCTAAGGGGGGATCTAATGTGAGTGTCGTGTACTGCCCGTTGAGAAAGATGAAATGCAAGGAAGAAGGATCCCTGGAAACTGAAGGTAAAGGGATTTGCAGATACAAGAATTTTTTTATTGAATCCCAGGTTGTGCTGCCGAATTCAGGAATCCTCTTGCTTCCATCCCAGACGTAGATATCGGGGACCATTTGGGAAGTTGCAGAGGGATTCCGTGAAGAGGAACGAGTATTCCAAGGTAAGTTCCATTGCTTTTCTCGTCGTCGGGTCGGACGGATTTGCGATTCCTAAGGGGGGATCTAATGTGAGTGTCGTGTACTTCCCATTGAGAAAGATGAAATGCAAGGAAGAAGGATCCCTGGAAACTGAAGGTAAAGGGATTTGCAGATACAAGAATTTTTTTATTGAATCCTAGGTTGTGCTGCCGAATTCAGGAATCCTCTTCCTTCCATCCCAGACGTGGATATCGGGGACCATTTTGGAAGTTGCAGAGGGATTCCGTGAAGAGGAACGGGGATTCCAAGGTAAGTTCCATTGCTTTTCTCGTCGTCGGGTCGGACGGATTTGCGATTCCTAAGGGGGGATCTAATGTGAGTGTCGTGTACTGCCCGTTGAGAAAGATGAAATGCAAGGAAGAAGGATCCCTGGAAACTTAAGGAAAAGGGATTTGGAGATACAAAAATTTGTTTATTGAATCCTAGGTTGTACTGCCGAATTCAGGAATCCTCTTCCTTCCATCCCAGACGTGGATATCGGGGACCATTTGGGAAGTTGCAGAGGGATTCCGTGAAGAGGAACAGGGATTCCAAGGTAAGTTCCATTGCTTTTCTCGTCGTCGGGTCGGACGGATTTGCGATTCCTAAGGGAGTATCCAATGTGAGTGTCGTGTACTTCCCATTGAGAAAGATGAAATGCAAGGAAGAAGGATCCCTGGAAACTGAAGGAAAAGGGATTTGCAGATACAAGAATTTGTTTATTGAATCCTAGGTTGTGCTGCCGAATTCAGGAATCCTCTTCCTTCCATCCCAGACGTGGATATCGGGGACCATTTGGGAAGTTGCAGAGGGATTCCGTGAAGAGGAACAGGGTTTCCAAGGTAAGTTCCATTGCTTTTCTCGTCGTCGGGTCGGACGGATTTGCGATTCCTAAGGGAGTATCCAATGTGAGTGTCGTGTACTTCCCATTGAGAAAAATGAAATGCAAGGAAGAAGGATCCCTGGAAACTGAAGGTAAAGGGATTTGCAGATACAAGAATTTGTTTATTGAATCCTAGGTTGTGCTGCCGAATTCAGGAATCCTCTTCCTTCCATCCCAGACGTGGATATCGGGGACCATTTGGGAAGTTGCAGAGGGATTCCGTGAAGAGGAACAGGGATTCCAAGGTAAGTTCCATTGCTTCTATCGTCGGTGGATCGGACGGATTTGCGATTCCTATGGGAGGATCCAATGTGAGTGTCGTGTACTGCCCATTGAGAAAGATGAACTTCAAGGACAGAGGATCCCTGGAAACTGAAGGTAAAGGGATTTGTAGAAAAAAGAATTATGTTATTGAATCCTAGGTCATACTGCGGAATTAAGAGTCCCCATCCACCCATCCTAGACGTGGACATCGGGGACCATTAGGGAAGACGCAGAGGTGTTCCGTGAAAAGGAACGGGGATTCCAAGGTAAGTTCAATTGGTTTTCTCGTTGTCGGGTCGAACGGATTTGCGATTCCTAAGGGGGGATCTAATGTGAGTGTCGTGTACTGTCCATTGAGAAAGACGAACTGCAAGGACAGAGGATCCCGGGAAACTGAAGGTAAAGGGATTTGCAGATACAGGAATTACTTTATTCAATCCTAGGTTATGCTGCCGAGTTCAAGAGTCCCTTTCCACCCATCCTACACGTGGACATCGGGGACCATTAGGGAAGACGCAGAGGTATTCCGTGAAGAGGAACGGGGATTTCAAGGTAAGTTCCATTGCTTTTCTCGTCGGTGGTTCGGACGGATTTGCGATTCCTAAGGGAGGATCCAATGTGAGTGTCGTGTACTGCCCATTGAGAAAGATGAACAGCAAGGAAAGAGGATCCCTGGAAACTGAAGGTAAAGGGATTTGCAGATACAAGAATTTCTTTATTGAATCCCAGGTTATGCTGCCGAATTCAGGAATCCTCTTGCTTCCATCTTAGACGTGGATATCGGGGACCATTTGGGAAGTTGCAGAAGGATTCCGTGAAGAGGAACGGGGATTCCAAGGTAAGTTCAATTGCTTTTCTCGTTGTCGGGTTGAAAGGATTCTCGATTCCTAAGGGGGGATCTAATGTGAGTGTCGTGTACTGCCCATTGAGAAAGATGAACTGCAAGAAGAGAGGATCCCTTAGAAAATGAAGGTAAAGGGAGTTGCAAATACAAGAATTTGTTTATTGAATCCCAGGTTATGCTGCCGAATGCAGGAATCGTCTTTTTCCCATTCCAGACGTTGACATCGGGGACCATTTGGGAAGACGCAGAGTTATTCCGTGAAGAGGAACGCGGATTCAAGGGGAGTTCAATTGCTTTTCTCGTTGTCGGGTCGATTGGATTTGTGATTCCTAAGGGGGGATCTAATGAGAGTGTCGTGTACTGCCCATTGAGAAAGATGAACTTCCAGGACTGAGGATCCCAGGAAACTGAAGGTAAAGGGATTTGTAGAAAGAAGTATTATTTTTTTGAATCCAAGGTCATACTGCGGAACTGTTATCCCCTTCCACCCATCCTAGACGTGATATCGACCACTTGGGAAGTTGCAGAGGGAGTCCGTGAAGAGGAACAGGGATTCCAAGGTAAGTTAAATTGCTTTTCTCGTCGTCGGGTCAGACGGATTTGCGATTCCTAATTGGGGATCAAAAGTGAGTGTCGTGTACTGCCCATTGAGAAATATGAAGTTCAAGGACAGAGGATCCCTGGAAACTGAAGGTAAGGGGATTTGTAGAAAAAAGAATTATTTTATTGAATCCTAGGTCACACTGCGGAACTCAAGAGTCGCCATCCACCCATCCTAGACGTAAACATCGGGGACCATTGGATATGACGCAGAGGGATTCCGTGAAGAGGAACAGGGATTCCAAGGTAAGTTCCATTGCTTTTCTCGTCGTCGGGTCGGACGGATTTGCGATTCCTAAGGAGTATCCAATGAGTGTCGTGTACTTCCTATTGAGAAAGATGAAATGCAAGAAGAAGGATCCCTGGAAACTGAAGGTAAAGGGATTTGCAGGATATGAATTTTTTATTGAATCGAAAAGTTGTGCTGTTGAATTGTGGAATCCTCCTTGCTTCCATCCCAGACGTGGATATCGGGGACCATTTGGGAAGTTGCAGAAGGATTCCGTGAAGAGGAACGGGGATTCCAAGGCAAGTTCCATTGCTTTTCTCGTCGGTGGATCGGATTTGACGGTGATTCCTATGGGAGGATCCAATGTGAGTGCGTGTACTTCCCATTGAGAAAGATGAAATGCAAGGAAGAAGGATCCCTGGAAACTGAAGGTAAAGGGATTTGCAGATACAAGAATTTTTTTATTGAATCCTAGGTTGTGCTGCCGAATTCAGGAATCCTCTTGCTTCCATCCCAGACGTGGATATCGGGGACCATTTGGGAAGTTGCAGAAGGATTCCGTGAAGAGGAACGGGGATTCCAAGGTAAGTTCCATTGCTTTTCTCGTCGTCGGGTCGGACGGATTTGCGATTCCTAAGGGAGTATCCAATGTGAGTGTCGTGTACTTCCCATTGAGAAAGATGAAATGCAAGGAAGAAGGATCCCTGGAAACTGAAGGTAAAGGGATTTGCAGATACAAGAATTTGTTTATTGAATCCTAGGTTGTGTTGCCGAATTCAGGAATTTTCTTCCTTTCATCATAGACGTGGATATCGGGGACCATTTGGGAAGTTGCAGAGGGATTCCGTGAAGAGGAACAGGGATTCCAAGGTAAGTTCCATTGCTTTTCTCGTCGTCGGGTCGGACGGATTTGCGATTCCTAAGGGAGTATCCAATGTGAGTGTCGTGTACTTCCCATTGAGAAAGATGAAATGCAAGGAAGAAGGATCCCTGGAAACTAAAGGTAAAGGGATTTGCAGATACAAGAATTTTTATTGAATCCCAGGTTGTGCTGCCGAATTCAGGAATCCTCTTCCTTCCATCCCAGACGTGGATATCGGGGACCATTTTGGAAGTTGCAGAGGGATTCCGTGAAGAGGAACGGGGATTCCAAGGTAAGTTCCATTGCTTTTCTCGTCGTCGGGTCGGACGGATTTGCGATTCCTAAGGGGGGATCTAATGTGAGTGTCGTGTACTGCCCGTTGAGAAAGATGAAATGCAAGGAAGAAGGATCCCTGGAAACTTAAGGAAAAGGGATTTGGAGATACAAAAATTTGTTTATTGAATCCTAGGTTGTACTGCCGAATTCAGGAATCCTCTTCCTTCCATCCCAGACGTGGATATCGGGGACCATTTGGGAAGTTGCAGAGGGATTCCGTGAAGAGGAACAGGGATTCCAAGGTAAGTTCCATTGCTTTTCTCGTCGTCGGGTCGGACGGATTTGCGATTCCTAAGGGAGTATCCAATGTGAGTGTCGTGTACTTCCCATTGAGAAAGATGAAATGCAAGGAAGAAGAACCCCCTGAAACTGAAGGTAAAGGGATTTGCAGATACAAGAATTTGTTTATTGAATCCTAGGTTGTGCTGTCGAATTCAGGAATCCTCTTCCTTCCATCCCAGACGTGGATATCGGGGACCATTTGGGAAGTTGCAGAGGGATTCCGTGAAGAGGAACAGGGATTCCAAGGTAAGTTCCATTGCTTTTCTCGTCGTCGGGTCGGACGGATTTGCGATTCCTAAGGGAGTATCCAATGTGAGTGTCGTGTACTTCCCATTGAGAAAGATGAAATGCAAGGAAGAAGGATCCCTGGAAACTAAAGGTAAAGGGATTTGCAGATACAAGAATTTTTTTATTGAATCCCAGGTTGTGCTGCCGAATTCAGGAATCCTCTTCCTTCCATCCCAGACGTGGATATCGGGGACCATTTTGGAAGTTGCAGAGGGATTCCGTGAAGAGGAACGGGGATTCCAAGGTAAGTTCCATTGCTTTTCTCGTCGTCGGGTCGGACGGATTTGCGATTCCTAAGGGGGGATCTAATGTGAGTGTCGTGTACTGCCCGTTGAGAAAGATGAAATGCAAGGAAGAAGGATCCCTGGAAACTTAAGGAAAAGGGATTTGGAGATACAAAAATTTGTTTATTGAATCCTAGGTTGTACTGCCGAATTCAGGAATCCTCTTCCTTCCATCCCAGACGTGGATATCGGGGACCATTTGGGAAGTTGCAGAGGGATTCCGTGAAGAGGAACAGGGATTCCAAGGTAAGTTCCATTGCTTTTCTCGTCGTCGGGTCGGACGGATTTGCGATTCCTAAGGGAGTATCCAATGTGAGTGTCGTGTACTTCCCATTGAGAAAGATGAAATGCAAGGAAGAAGGATCCCTGGAAACTGAAGGTAAAGGGATTTGCAGATACAAGAATTTTTTTATTGAATCCTAGGTTGTGCTGCCGAATTCAGGAATCCTCTTGCTTCCATCCCAGACGTGGATATCGGGGACCATTTGGGAAGTTGCAGAAGGATTCCGTGAAGAGGAACGGGGATTCCAAGGTAAGTTCCATTGCTTTTCTCGTCGTCGGGTCGGACGGATTTCCGATTCCTAAGGGAGTATCCAATGTGAGTGTCGTGTACTGCCCGTTGAGAAAGATGAAATGCAAGGAAGAAGGATCCCTGGAAACTTAAGGAAAAGGGATTTGCAGATACAAGAATTTGTTTATTGAATCCTAGGTTGTGCTGCCGAATTCAGGAATCCTCTTCCTTCCATCCCAGACGTGGATATCGGGGACCATTTGGGAAGTTGCAGAGGGATTCCGTGAAGAGGAACGGGGATTCCAAGGTAAGTTCCATTGCTTTTCTCGTCGTCGGGTCGGACGGATTTGCGATTCCTAAGGGAGTATCCAATGTGAGTGTCGTGTACTGCCCGTTGAGAAAGATGAAATGCAAGGAAGAAGGATCCCTGGAAACTTAAGGAAAAGGGATTTGCAGATACAAGAATTTTTTTATTGAATCCCAGGTTGTGCTGCCGAATTCAGGAATCCTCTTCCTTCCATCCCAGACGTGGATATCGGGGACCATTTGGGAAGTTGCAGAGGGATTCCGTGAAGAGGAACGGGGATTCCAAGGTAAGTTCCATTGCTTTTCTCGTCGTCGGGTCGGACGGATTTGCGATTCCTAAGGGAGTATCCAATGTGAGTGTCGTGTACTTCCCATTGAGAAAGATGAAATGCAAGGAAGAAGGATCCCTGGAAACTGAAGGTAAAGGGATTTGCAGATACAAGAATTTTTTTATTGAATCCTAGGTTGTGCTGCCGAATTCAGGAATCCTCTTGCTTCCATCCCAGACGTGGATATCGGGGACCATTTGGGAAGTTGCAGAGGGATTCCGTGAAGAGGAACAGGGATTCCAAGGTAAGTTCCATTGCTTTTCTCGTCGGTGGATCGGACGGATTTGCGATTCCTATGGGAGGATCCAATGTGAGTGTCGTGTACTTCCCATTGAGAAAGATAAAATGCAAGGAAGAAGGATCCCTGGAAACTGAAGGTAAAGGGATTTGCAGATACAAGAATTTGTTTATTGAATCCTAGGTTGTGTTGCCGAATTCAGGAATCCTCTTCCTTCCATCCCAGACGTGGATATCGGGGACCATTTGGGAAGTTGCAGAGGGATTCCGTGAAGAGGAACAGGGATTCCAAGGTAAGTTCCATTGCTTTTCTCGTCGTCGGGTCGGACGGATTTGCGATTCCTAAGGGAGTATCCAATGTGAGTGTCGTGTACTTCCCATTGAGAAAGATGAAATGCAAGGAAGAAGGATCCCTGGAAACTGAAGGTAAAGGGATTTGCAGATACAAGAATTTGTTTATTGAATCCTAGGTTGTGCTGCCGAATTCAGGAATCCTCTTCCTTCCATCCCAGACGTGGATATCGGGGACCATTTGGGAAGTTGCAGAGGGATTCCGTGAAGAGGAACAGGGATTCCAAGGTAAGTTCCATTGCTTTTCTCGTCGTCGGGTCGGACGGATTTGCGATTCCTAAGGGGGGATCTAATGTGAGTGTCGTGTACTGCCCGTTGAGAAAGATGAAATGCAAGGAAGAAGGATCCCTGGAAACTGAAGGTAAAGGGGTTTGCAGACACAAGAATTTTTTTATTGAATCCCAGGTTGTGCTGCCGAATTCAGGAATCCTCTTCCTTCCATCCCAGACGTGGATATCGGGGACCATTTGGGAAGTTGCAGGGATTCCGTGAAGAGGAACGGGGATTCCAAGGTAAGTTCCATTGCTTTTCTCGTCGTCGGGTCGGACGGATTTGCGATCTATGGAGTATCCAATGTGAGTGTCGTGTACTTCCCATTTAAATAGATGAAATGCAAGGGAAGATAGCAGTAAGATATAAAAAAGGTAAAGGGATTTGCAGATACAAGAATTTTTTTATTGAATCCTAGGTTGTGCTGCCGAATTCAGGAATCCTCTTCCTTCCATCCCAGACGTGGATATCGGGGACCATTTGGGAAGTTGCAGAAGGATTCCGTGAAGAGGAACGGGGATTCCAAGTTAAGTTCCATTGCTTTTCTCGTCGTCGGGTCGGACGGATTTGCGATTCCTAAGGGAGTATCCAATGTGAGTGTCGTGTACTTCCCATTGAGAAAGATAAAATGCAAGGAAGAAGGATCCCTGGAAACTGAAGGAAAAGGGATTTGCAGATACAAGAATTTTTTTATTGAATCCCAGGTTGTGCTGCCGAATTCAGGAATCCTCTTCCTTCCATCCCAGACGTGGATATCGGGGACCAGGAAGTTGCAGCAGGATTCCGTGAAGAGGAACGGGATTCCAAGGTAAGTTCATTGCTTTTTTCGTCGTCGGGTCGGACGGATTTGCGATTCGTAAGGGGGGATCTAATGTGAGTGTCGTGTACTGCCCATTGAGAAAGATGAAATGCAAGGACAGAGGATACCTGGAAACTGAAGTTAAAGGGATTTGCAGATACAAGAATTTGTTTATTGAATCCTAGGTTGTGCTGCCGAATTCAGGAATCTTCTTCCTCCCATCCCAGAGGAGGACATCGTGAACCATTTGGGAAGCCGCTGGGGGATCCCGT
>JAYWIR010000224.1:0-23898 GCA_036172245.1 Raillietiella orientalis
GATTTGGACGGAAAACACCACATTGGAAATAGAAAAGATAGAGGAATTTTTTTGATGCATTTTGAAGATTCTATTTCTATGCTGGAAGAGGAAGTAGATTGATTCCAACCATTTTGATGTCTCAGGATTCCGACCGAATTCATCGGGAAGCGGCCATGGTCGTTTACGTGCAAGTGCGGAGATTTGGACGGAAAACACCACATTGGAAATAGAAAAGATAGAGGAATTTCTGTGATGCATTTTGAAGATTCAATTTCTATGCTGGAAGACGAAGTAGATTGATTCCAACCATTTTGATGTCTCAGCATTGCGACCGATTTCATCGGGAACCGACCATGGTCGTTTTGGTGCTAGTGTGGAGATTTGGACGGAAAACACCACATTGGAAATAGAGAAGATAGAGGAATTTTTAGGAAACACTTTGAAGATTCTATTTGGATGCAGAAAGTGGAAGTAGATTGCTTCCAACCGTTTTGATGTCTCAGGATTGCGACCGAATTCATCGGGAAACGGCCATGGTCGTTTTGGTGCAAGTGCGGAGATTTGGACGGAAAACACCACATTGGAAATAGAAAAGATAGAGGAATTTTTTTGATCCACTTTGAAGATTCTATTTGGATGTAGGAAGTGGAAGTAGATTGCTTCCAACCATTTTGATGTCTCAGGATTGCGACCGAATTCATCGGGAACCGGCCATGGTCGTTTTGGTGCAAGTGCGGAGATTTGGACGGAAAACACCACATTGGAAATAGAAAAGATAGAGGAATTTCTGTGATGCACTTTGAAGATTCTATTTCTATGCTGCAAGAGGAAGTAGATTGATTCCAACCATTTTGATGTCTCAGGATTGCGACCGAATTCATCGGGAAGCGGCCATGGTCGTTTAGGTGCAAGTGCGGAGATTTGGACGGAAAACACCACATTGGAAATAGAAAAGATAGAGGAATTTTTTTGATGCACTTTGAAGATTCTATTTGGATGCAGGAAGTGGAAGTAGATTGCTTCCAACCATTTTGATGTCTCAGGATTGCGACCGAATTCATCGGGAACCGGCCATGGTCGTTTAGGTGCAAGTGCGGAGATTTGGACGGAAAACACCACATTGGAAATAGAAAAGATAGAGGAATTTTTTTTATACACTTTGAAGATTCTATTTGGATGCAGGAAGTGGAAGTAGATTGCTTCCAACCATTTTGATGTCTCAGGATTGCGACCGAATTCATCGGGAACCGGCCATGGTCGTTTTGGTGCAAGTGCGGAGATTTGGACGGAAAACACCACATTGGAAATAGAAAAGATAGAGGAATTTTTTTGAACCACTTTGAAGATTCTATTTGGATGTAGGAAGTGGAAGTAGATTGCTTCCAACCATTTTGATGTCTCAGGATTGCGACCGAATTCATCGGGAAGCGGCCATGGTCGTTTTGGTGCTAGTGCGGAGATTTGGACGGAAAACACCACATTGGAAATAGAAAAGATAGAGGAATTTTTTTGATCCACTTTGAAGATTCTATTTGGATGTAGGAAGTGGAAGTAGATTGCTTCCAACCATTTTCATGTCTCAGGATTGCGACCGAATTAATCGGGAACCGGCCATGGTCGTTTTGGTGCAAGTGCGGAGATTTCGACGGAAAACACCACACTGGAAATAGAAAAGATAAAGGAATTTTTTTGATGCACTTTAAAGATTCTATTACTATGCTGGAAGAGGAAGTAGATTGCTTCCAACCATTTTGATGTCTTAGGATTGCGACCGAATTCATCGGGAAACGGCCATGGTCGTTTTGGTGCAAGTGCGGAGATTTGGACGGAAAACACCACATTGGAAATAGAAAAGATAGAGGAATTTTTTTGATGCACTTTGAAGATTCTATTTCTATGCTGGAAGTGGAAGTAGATTGATTCCAACCATTTTGATGTCTCAGGATTGCGACCGAATTCATCGGGAAGCGGCCATGGTCGTTTAGGTGCAAGTGCGGAGATTTGGACGGAAAACACCACATTGGAAATAGAAAAGATAGAGGAATTTTTTTGAACCACTTTGAAGATTCTATTTGGATGTAGGAAGTGGAAGTAGATTGCTTCCAACCATTTTGATGTCTCAGGATTGCGACCGAATTCATCGGGAAGCGGCCATGGTCGTTTTGGTGCAAGTGCGGAGATTTGGACGGAAAACACCACATTGGAAATAGAAAAGATAGAGGAATTTTTTTGATCCACTTTGAAGATTCTATTTGGATGTAGGAAGTGGAAGTAGATTGCTTCCAACCATTTTGATGTCTCAGGATTGCGACCGAATTCATCGGGAACCGGCCATGGTCGTTTTGGTGCAAGTGCGGAGATTTCGACGGAAAACACCACACTGGAAATAGAAAAGATAAAGGAATTTTTTTGATGCACTTTAAAGATTCTATTACTATGCTGGAAGAGGAAGTAGATTGCTTCCAACCATTTTGATGTCTTAGGATTGCGACCGAATTCATCGGGAAACGGCCATGGTCGTTTTGGTGCAAGTGCGGAGATTTGGACGGAAAACACCACATTGGAAATAGAAAAGATAAAGGAATTTTTTTGATGCACTTCAAAGATTCTATTTCTATGCTGGAGAAGGAAGTAGATTGATTCCAACCATTTTGATGTCTCAGGATTGCGACCGAATTCATCGGGAAGCGGCCATGGTCGTTTAGGAGCAAGTGCGGAGATTTGGACGGAAAACACCACATTGGAAATAGAAAACATAGAGGAATTCCTGTGATGCATTTTGAAGATTCTATTTCTATGCTGGAAGTGGAAGTAGATTGCTTCCAACCATTTCGATGTCTCAGGATTGCGACCGAATTCATCGGGAAACGGCCATGGTCGTTTTGGTGCAAGTGCGGAGATTTGGACGGAAAACACCACATTGGAAATAGAAAAGATAGAGGAATTTTTTTGATGCACTTTGAGGATTCTATCTCTATGCTGGAAGTGGAAGTACATTGATTCCAACCATTTTCATGTCTCACGATTGCGACCGAATTCATCGGGAACCGGCCATGGTCGTTTTGGTGCAAGTGCGCAGATTTGGACGGAAAACACCACATTGGAAATAGAAAACATAGAGGAATTTCTGTGATGCATTTTGAAGATTCAATTTCTATGCTGGAAGACGAAGTAGATTGATTCCAACCATTTTGATGTCTCAGGATTTCGACCGAATTCATCGGGAAGCGGCCATGGTCGTTTTGGTGCTAGTGTGGAGATTTGGACGGAAAACACCACATTGGAAATAGAAAAGATAAAGGAATTTGTTTGATCCACTTTGAAGATTCTATTTGGATGTAGGAAGTGGAAGTAGATTGCTTCCAACCATTTTCATGTCTCAGGATTGCGACCGAATTAATCGGGAACCGGCCATGGTCATTTTGGTGCAAGTGCGGAGATTTGTACGGAAAACACCACATTGGAAATAGAAAAGATAGAAGAATTTCTGTGATGCATTTTGAAGATTCAATTTCTATGCTGGAAGACCAAGTAGATTGATTCCAACCATTTTGATGTCTCAGGATTTCGACCGAATTCATCGGGAAGCGGCCATGGTCGTTTTGGTGCTAGTGTGGAGATTTGGACGGAAAACACCACATTGGAAATAGAAAAGATAAAGGAATTTTTTTGATCCACTTTGAAGATTCTATTTGGATGTAGGAAGTGGAAGTAGATTGCTTCCAACCATTTTCATGTCTCAGGATTGCGACCGAATTAATCGGGAACCGGCCATGGTCGTTTTGGTGCAAGTGCGGAGATTTGTACGGAAAACACCACATTGGAAATAGAAAAGATAAAGGAATTTTTTTGATCCACTTTGAAGATTCTATTTGGATGCAGGAAGTGGAAGTAGATTGCTTCCAACCATTTTGATGTCTCAGGATTGCGACCGAATTCATCGGGAACCGGCCATGGTCGTTTTGGTGCAAGTGCGGAGATTTGGACGGAAAACACCACACTGGAAATAGAAAACATAGAGGAATTTCTGTGATGCATTTTGAAGATTCAATTTCTATGCTGGAAGACGAAGTAGATTGATTCCAACCATTTTGATGTCTCAGGATTGCGACCGAATTCTTCGGGAAGCTGCCATGGTGGTTTAGGTGCAAGTGCGGAGATTTGGACGGAAAACACCACATTGGAAATAGAAAAGATAGAGGAATTTTTAGGAAGCACTTTGAAGATTCTATTTGGATGCAGGAAGTGGAAGTAGATTGCTTCCAACCATTTTCATGTCTCAGGATTGCGACCGAATTAATCGGGAACCGGCCATGGTCGTTTAGGTGCAAGTGCGGAGATTTGGACGGAAAACACCACATTGGAAATAGAAAAGATAGAGGAATTTTTTTGATGCATTTTGAAGATTCTATTTCTATGCTGGAAAGGAAGTAGATTGATTCCAACCATTTTGATGTCTCAGGATTCCGACCGAATTCATCGGGAAGCGGCCATGGTCGTTTACGTGCAAGTGCGGAGATTTGGACGGAAAACACCACATTGGAAATAGAAAAGATAGAGGAATTTTTTGCATACACTTTGAAGATTGTATTTGGATGCAGGAAGTGGAAGTAGATTGCTTCCAACCATTTTGATGTCTCAGGATTGCGACCGAATTCATCGGGAACCGGCCATGGTCGTTTAGGTGCAAGTGCGGAGATTTGGACGGAAAACACCACATTGGAAATAGAAAAGATAGAGGAATTTTTTTGATGCACTTTGAAGATTCTATTTCTATGCTGGAAGTGGAAGTAGATTGATTCCAACCATTTTGATGTCTCAGGATTGCGACCGAATTCATCGGGAAGCGGCCATGGTCGTTTTGGTGCAAGTGCGGAGATTTGGACGGAAAACACCACATTGGAAATAGAAAAGATAGAGGAATTTTTTTGATGCACTTTGAAGATTCTATTTGGATGCAGGAAGTGGAAGTAGATTGCTTCCAACCATTTTGATGTCTCAGGATTGCGACCGAATTCATCGGGAACCGGCCATGGTCGTTTTGGTGCAAGTGCGGAGATTTGGACGGAAAACACCACATTGGAAATAGAAAAGATAGAGGAATTTTTAGGAAACACTTTGAAGATTCTATTTGGATGCAGGAAGTGGAAGTAGATTGCTTCCAACCATTTTGATGTCTCAGGATTGCGACCGAATTCATCGGGAAACGGCCATGGTCGTTTTGGTGCAAGTGCGGAGATTTGGACGGAAAACACCACATTGGAAATAGAAAAGATAGAGGAATTTTTTTGATCCACTTTGAAGATTCTATTTGGATGTAGGAAGTGGAAGTAGATTGCTTCCAACCATTTTGATGTCTCAGGATTGCGACCGAATTCATCGGGAACCGGCCATGGTCGTTTTGGTGCAAGTGCGGAGATTTGGACGGAAAACACCACACTGGAAATAGAAAAGATAAAGGAATTTTTTTGATGCACTTTAAAGATTCTATTTCTATGCTGGAAGAGGAAGTAGATTGCTTCCAACCATTTTGATGTCTCAGGATTGCGACCGAATTCATCGGGAAACGGCCATGGTCGTTTTGGTGCAAGTGCGGAGATTTGGACGGAAAACACCACATTGGAAATAGAAAAGATAGAGGAATTTTTTTGATGCACTTTGAAGATTCTATTTCTATGCTGGAAGTGGAAGTAGATTGATTCCAACCATTTTCATGTCTCAGGATTGCGACCGAATTCATCGGGAACCGGCCATGGTCGTTTTGGTGCAAGTGCGGAGATTTGGACGGAAAACACCACATTGGAAATAGAAAACATAGAGGAATTTCTGTGATGCATTTTGAAGATTCAATTTCTATGCTGGAAGACGAAGTAGATTGATTCCAACCATTTTGATGTCTCAGGATTTCGACCGAATTCATCGGGAAGCGGCCATGGTCGTTTTGGTGCAAGTGCGGAGATTTGGACGGAAAACACCACATTGGAAATAGAAAAGATAAAGGAATTTTTTTGATCCACTTTGAAGATTCTATTTGGATGCAGGAAGTGGAAGTAGATTGCTTCCAACCATTTTGATGTCTCAGGATTGCGACCGAATTCATCGGGAACCGGCCATGGTCGTTTTGGTGCAAGTGCGGAGATTTGGACGGAAAACACCACATTGGAAATAGAAAACATAGAGGAATTTCTGTGATGCATTTTGAAGATTCAATTTCTATGCTGGAAGACGAAGTAGATTGATTCCAACCATTTTGATGTCTCAGGATTGCGACCGAATTCTTCGGGAAGCGGCCATGGTCGTTTAGGTGCAAGTGCGGAGATTTGGACGGAAAACACCACATTGGAAATAGAAAAGATAGAGGAATTTTTAGGAAGCACTTTGAAGATTCTATTTGGATGCAGGAAGTGGAAGTAGATTGCTTCCAACCATTTTCATGTCTCAGGATTGCGACCGAATTAATCGGGAACCGGCCATGGTCGTTTTGGTGCAAGTGCGGAGATTTGGACGGAAAACACCACATTGGAAATAGAAAAGATAGAGGAATTTTTTTGATGCATTTTGAAGATTCTATTTCTATGCTGGAAGTGGAAGTAGATTGATTCCAACCATTTTGATGTCTCAGGATTGCGACCGAATTCATCGGGAAGCGGCCATGGTCGTTTACGTGCAAGTGCGGAGATTTGGACGGAAAACACCACATTGGAAATAGAAAAGATAGAGGAATTTTTTTGATGCACTTTGAAGATTCTATTTGGATGCAGGAAGTGGAAGTAGATTGCTTCCAACCATTTTGATGTCTCAGGATTGCGACCGAATTCATCGGGAACCGGCCATGGTCGTTTAGGTGCAAGTGCGGAGATTTGGACGGAAAACACCACATTGGAAATAGAAAAGATAGAGGAATTTTTTTGATGCATTTTGAAGATTCTATTTCTATGCTGGAAGAGGAAGTAGATTGATTCCAACCATTTTGATGTCTCAGGATTGCGACCGAATTCATCGGGAAGCGGCCATGGTCGTTTTGGTGCAAGTGCGGAGATTTGGACGGAAAACACCACATTGGAAATAGAAAAGATAGAGGAATTTCTGTGATGCATTTTGAAGATTCAATTTCTATGCTGGAAGACGAAGTAGATTGATTCCAACCATTTTGATGTCTCAGGATTGCGACCGAATTCATCGGGAACCGGCCATGGTCGTTTTGGTGCTAGTGTGGAGATTTGGACGGAAAACACCACATTGGAAATAGAAAAGATAGAGGAATTTTTATGATGCACTTTGAAGATTCTATTTGGATGCAGGAAGTGGAAGTAGATTGCTTCCAACCATTTTGATGTCTCAGGATTGCGACCGAATTCATCGGGAACCGGCCATGGTCGTTTTGGTGCAAGTGCGGAGATTTGGACGGAAAACACCACATTGGAAATAGAAAAGATAGAGGAATTTTTTTGATCCACTTTGAAGATTCTATTTGGATGCAGGAAGTGGAAGTAGATTGCTTCCAACCATTTTGATGTCTCAGGATTGCGACCGAATTCATCGGGAACCGGCCATGGTCGTTTTGGTGCAAGTGCGGAGATTTGGACGGAAAACACCACATTGGAAATAGAAAAGATAGAGGAATTTCTGTGATGCATTTTGAAGATTCAATTTCTATGCTGGAAGACGAAGTAGATTGATTCCAACCATTTTGATGTCTCAGGATTGCGACCGAATTCTTCGGGAAGCTGCCATGGTGGTTTAGGTGCAAGTGCGGAGATTTGGACGGAAAACACCACATTGGAAATAGAAAAGATAGAGGAATTTTTAGGAAGCACTTTGAAGATTCTATTTGGATGCAGGAAGTGGAAGTAGATTGCTTCCAACCATTTTGATGTCTCAGGATTGCGACCGAATTAATCGGGAACCGGCCATGGTCGTTTTGGTGCAAGTGCGGAGATTTGGACGGAAAACACCACATTGGAAATAGAAAAGATAGAGGAATTTTTTTGATGCATTTTGAAGATTCTATTTCTATGCTGGAAGAGGAAGTAGATTGATTCCAACCATTTTGATGTCTCAGGATTGCGACCGAATTCATCGGGAAGCGGCCATGGTCGTTTACGTGCAAGTGCGGAGATTTGGACGGAAAACATCACATTGGAAATAGAAAAGATAGAGGAATTTTTTGCATACACTTTGAAGATTGTATTTGGATGCAGGAAGTGGAAGTAGATTGCTTCCAACCATTTTGATGTCTAAGGATTGCGACCGAATTCATCGGGAACCGGCCATGGACGTTTAGGTGCAAGTGCGGAGATTTGGACGGAAAACACCACATTGGAAATAGAAAAGATAGAGGAATTTTTTTGATGCATTTTGAAGATTCTATTTCTATGCTGGAAGAGGAAGTAGATTGATTCCAACCATTTTGATGTCTCAGGATTCCGACCGAATTCATCGGGAAGCGGCCATGGTCGTTTTCGTGCAAGTGTGGAGATTTGGACGGAAAACACCACATTGGAAATAGAAAAGATAGAGGAATTTCTGTGATGCATTTTGAAGATTTAATTTCTATGCTGGAAGACGAAGTAGATTGATTCCAACCATTTTGATGTCTCAGCATTGCGACCGATTTCATCGGGAACCGACCATGGTCGTTTTGGTGCTAGTGTGGAGATTTGGACGGAAAACACCACATTGGAAATAGAGAAGATAGAGCAATTTTAAGGAAACACTTTGAAGATTCTATTTGGATGCAGGAAGTGGAAGTAGATTGCTTCCAACCATTTTGATGTCTCAGGATTGCGACCGAATTCATCGGGAACCGGCCATGGTCGTTTTGGTGCAAGTGCGGAGATTTGGACGGAAAACACCACATTGGAAATAGAAAAGATAGAGGAATTTTTTTGATCCACTTTGAAGATTCTATTTATATGCAGGAAGTGGAAGTAGATTGCTTCCAACCATTTTGATGTCTCAGGATTGCGACCGAATTCATCGGGAACCGGCCATGGTCGTTTTGGTGCAAGTGCGGAGATTTGGACGGAAAACACCACATTGGAAATAGAAAAGATAGAGGAATTTCTTTGATGCATTTTGAAGATTCTATTTCTATGCTGGAAGAGGAAGTAGATTGATTCCAACCATTTTGATGTCTCAGGATTGCGACCGAATTCATCGGGAAGCGGCCATGGTCGTTTTGGTGCAAGTGCGGAGATTTGGACGGAAAACACCACATTGGAAATAGAAAAGATGAAGGAATTTTTTTGATGCACTTTAAAGATTCTATTCCTATGCTGGAAGAGGAAGTAGATTGCTTCCAACCATTTTGATGTCTTAGGATTGCGACCGAATTCATCGGGAAACGGCCATGGTCGTTTTGGTGCAAGTGCGGAGATTTGGACGGAAAACACCACATTGGAAATAGAAAAGATAAAGGAATTTTTTTGATGCACTTCAAAGATTCTATTTCTATGCTGGAGAAGGAAGTAGATTGATTCCAACCATTTTGATGTCTCAGGATTGCGACCGAATTCATCGGGAAGCGGCCATGGTCGTTTAGGAGCAAGTGCGGAGATTTGGACGGAAAACACCACATTGGAAATAGAAAACATAGAGGAATTCCTGTGATGCATTTTGAAGATTCTATTTCTATGCTGGAAGTGGAAGTAGATTGCTTCCAACCATTTCGATGTCTCAGGATTGCGACCGAATTCATCGGGAAACGGCCATGGTCGTTTTGGTGCAAGTGCGGAGATTTGGACGGAAAACACCACATTGGAAATAGAAAAGATAGAGGAATTTCTTTGATGCACTTTGAGGATTCTATCTCTATGCTGGAAGTGGAAGTACATTGATTCCAACCATTTTCATGTCTCAAGATTGCGACCGAATTCATCGGGAACCGGCCATGGTCGTTTTGGTGCAAGTGCGCAGACTTGGACGGAAAACACCACACTGGAAATAGAAAACATAGAGGAATTTCTGTGATGCATTTTGAAGTTTCAATTTCTATGCTGGAAGACGAAGTAGATTGATTCCAACCATTTTGATGTCTCAGGATTTCGACCGAATTCATCGGGAAGCGGCCATGGTCGTTTTGGTGCTAGTGTGGAGATTTGGACGGAAAACACCACATTGGAAATAGAAAAGATAAAGGAATTTGTTTGATCCACTTTGAAGATTCTATTTGGATGTAGGAAGTGGAAGTAGATTGCTTCCAACCATTTTCATGTCTCAGGATTGCGACCGAATTAATCGGGAACCGGCCATGGTCATTTTGGTGCGAGTGCGGCGATTTGTACGGAAAACTCCACATTGGAAATAGAAAAGATAAGGGAATTTTTTTTATCCACTTTGAAGATTCTATTTATATGCAGGAAGTGGAAGTAGATTGCTTCCAACCATTTTGATGTCTCAGGATTGCGACCGAATTCATCGGGAACCGGCCATGGTCGTTTTGGTGCAAGTGCGGAGATTTGGACGGAAAACACCACATTGGAAATAGAAAAGATAGAGGAATTTTTTTGATGCACTTTGAAGATTCTATTTCTATGCTGGAAGAGGAAGTAGATTGATTCCAACCATTTTGAAGTCTCAGGATTGCGACCGAATTCATCGGGAAGCGGCCATGGTCGTTTACGTGCAAGTGCGGAGATTTGGACGGAAAACACCACATTGGAAATAGAGAAGATAGAGCAATTTCAAGGAAACACTTTGAAGATTCTATTTGGATGCAGGAAGTGGAAGTAGATTGCTTCCAACCGTTTTGATGTCTCAGTATTGCGACCGAATTCATCGGGAAACGGCCATGGTCGTTTTGGTGCAAGTGCGGAGATTTGGACGGAAAACACCACATCGGAAATACAAAAGATAGAGGAATTTTTTTGAACCACTTTGAAGATTCTATTTGGATGTAGGAAGTGGAAGTAGATTGCTTCCAACCATTTTGATGTCTCAGGATTGCGACCGAATTCATCGGGAAGCGGCCATGGTCGTTTTGGTGCTAGTGCGGAGATTTGGACGGAAAACACCACATTGGAAATAGAAAAGATAGAGGAATTTTTTTGATCCACTTTGAAGATTCTATTTGGATGTAGGAAGTGGAAGTAGATTGCTTCCAACCATTTTCATGTCTCAGGATTGCGACCGAATTAATCGGGAACCGGCCATGGTCGTTTTGGTGCAAGTGCGGAGATTTCGACGGAAAACACCACACTGGAAATAGAAAAGATAAAGGAATTTTTTTGATGCACTTTAAAGATTCTATTACTATGCTGGAAGAGGAAGTAGATTGCTTCCAACCATTTTGATGTCTTAGGATTGCGACCGAATTCATCGGGAAACGGCCATGGTCGTTTTGGTGCAAGTGCGGAGATTTGGACGGAAAACACCACATTGGAAATAGAAAAGATAAAGGAATTTTTTTGATGCACTTCAAAGATTCTATTTCTATGCTGGAGAAGGAAGTAGATTGATTCCAACCATTTTGATGTCTCAGGATTGCGACCGAATTCATCGGGAAGCGGCCATGGTCGTTTAGGAGCAAGTGCGGAGATTTGGACGGAAAACACCACATTGGAAATAGAAAACATAGAGGAATTCCTGTGATGCATTTTGAAGATTCTATTTCTATGCTGGAAGTGGAAGTAGATTGCTTCCAACCATTTCGATGTCTCAGGATTGCGACCGAATTCATCGGGAAACGGCCATGGTCGTTTTGGTGCAAGTGCGGAGATTTGGACGGAAAACACCACATTGGAAATAGAAAAGATAGAGGAATTTTTTTGATCCACTTTGAAGATTCTATTTGGATGTAGGAAGTGGAAGTAGATTGCTTCCAACCATTTTGATGTCTCAGGATTGCGACCGAATTCATCGGGAAGCGGCCATGGTCGTTTTGGTGCTAGTGCGGAGATTTGGACGGAAAACACCACATTGGAAATAGAAAAGATAGAGGAATTTTTTTGATCCACTTTGAAGATTCTATTTGGATGTAGGAAGTGGAAGTAGATTGCTTCCAACCATTTTCATGTCTCAGGATTGCGACCGAATTCATCGGGAACCGGCCATGGTCGTTTTGGTGCAAGTGCGGAGATTTGGACGGAAAACACCACATTGGAAATAGAAAAGATAAAGGAATTTTTTTGATGCACTTTGAAGATTCTATTTCTATGCTGGAAGAGGAAGTAGATTGCTTCCAACCATTTTGATGTCTCAGGATTGCGACCGAATTCATCGGGAACCGGCCATGGTCGTTTTGGTGCAAGTGCGGAGATTTGGACGGAAAACACCACATTGGAAATAGAAAAGATAGAGGAATTTTTTTGATGCACTTTGAAGATTCTATTTCTATGCTGGAAGAGGAAGTAGATTGATTCCAACCATTTTGATGTCTCAGGATTGCGACCGAATTCATCGGGAAGCGGCCATGGTCGTTTAGGTGCAAGTGCGGAGATTTGGACGGAAAACACCACATTGGAAATAGAAAAGATAGAGGAATTTTTTTGATGCACTTTGAAGATTCTATTTCTATGCAGGAAGTGGAAGTAGATTGCTTCCAACCATTTTGATGTCTCAGGATTGCGACCGAATTCATCGGGAACCGGCCATGGTCGTTTTGGTGCAAGTGCGGAGATTTGGACGGAAAACACCACATTGGAAATAGAAAAGATAGAGGAATTTTTTGATGCACTTTGAAGATTCTATTTCTATGCTGGAAGAGGAAGTAGATTGATTCCAACCATTTTGATGTCTCAGGATTGCGACCGAATTCATCGGGAAGCGGCCATGGTCGTTTAGGTGCAAGTGCGGAGATTTGGACGGAAAACACCACATTGGAAATAGAAAAGATAGAGGAATTTTTTTGATGCACTTTGAAGATTCTATCTCTATGCTGGAAGTGGAAGTACATTGATTCCAACCATTTTCATGTCTCAGGATTGCGACCGAATTCATCGGGAACCGGCCATGGTCGTTTTGGTGCAAGTGCGGAGATTTGGACGGAAAACACCACACTGGAAATAGAAAACATAGAGGAATTTCTGTGATGCATTTTGAAGATTCAATTTCTATGCTGGAAGACGAAGTAGATTGATTCCAACCATTTTGATGTCTCAGGATTTCGACCGAATTCATCGGGAAGCGGCCATGGTCGTTTTGGTGCTAGTGCGGAGATTTGGACGGAAAACACCACATTGGAAATAGAAAA
Organism: Raillietiella orientalis; assembly: GCA_036172245.1. NCBI lineage: Eukaryota > Metazoa > Arthropoda > Ichthyostraca > Raillietiellida > Raillietiellidae > Raillietiella > Raillietiella orientalis. Next base: position 13,175 of record JAYWIR010000224.1, read on the forward strand.
GATAGAGGAATTTGTTTGATCCACTTTGAAGATTCTATTTGGATGTAGGAAGTGGAAGTAGATTGCTTCCAACCATTTTCATGTCTCAGGATTGCGACCGAATTAATCGGGAACCGGCCATGGTCGTTTTGGTGCAAGTGCGGAGATTTGGACGGAAAACACCACATTGGAAATAGAAAAGATAAAGGAATTTTTTTGATCCACTTTGAAGATTCTATTTATATGCAGGAAGTGGAAGTAGATTGCTTCCAACCATTTTGATGTCTCAGGATTGCGACCGAATTCATCGGGAACCGGCCATGGTCGTTTTGGTGCAAGTGCGGAGATTTGGACGGAAAACACCACATTGGAAATAGAAAAGATAAAGGAATTTTTTTGATGCACTTCAAAGATTCTATTTCTATGCTGGAGATGGAAGTAGATTGATTCCAACCATTTTGAAGTCTCAGGATTGCGACCGAATTCATCGGGAAGCGGCCATGGTCGTTTACGTGCAAGTGCGGAGATTTGGACGGAAAACACCACATTGGAAATAGAGAAGATAGAGCAATTTCAAGGAAACACTTTGAAGATTCTATTTGGATGCAGGAAGTGGAAGTAGATTGCTTCCAACCGTTTTGATGTCTCAGTATTGCGACCGAATTCATCGGGAAACGGCCATGGTCGTTTTGGTGCAAGTGCGGAGATTTGGACGGAAAACACCACATCGGAAATACAAAAGATAGAGGAATTTTTTTGAACCACTTTGAAGATTCTATTTGGATGTAGGAAGTGGAAGTAGATTGCTTCCAACCATTTTGATGTCTCAGGATTGCGACCGAATTCATCGGGAAGCGGCCATGGTCGTTTTGGTGCTAGTGCGGAGATTTGGACGGAAAACACCACATTGGAAATAGAAAAGATAGAGGAATTTTTTTGATCCACTTTGAAGATTCTATTTGGATGTAGGAAGTGGAAGTAGATTGCTTCCAACCATTTTCATGTCTCAGGATTGCGACCGAATTAATCGGGAACCGGCCATGGTCGTTTTGGTGCAAGTGCGGAGATTTCGACGGAAAACACCACACTGGAAATAGAAAAGATAAAGGAATTTTTTTGATGCACTTTAAAGATTCTATTACTATGCTGGAAGAGGAAGTAGATTGCTTCCAACCATTTTGATGTCTTAGGATTGCGACCGAATTCATCGGGAAACGGCCATGGTCGTTTTGGTGCAAGTGCGGAGATTTGGACGGAAAACACCACATTGGAAATAGAAAAGATAAAGGAATTTTTTTGATGCACTTCAAAGATTCTATTTCTATGCTGGAGAAGGAAGTAGATTGATTCCAACCATTTTGATGTCTCAGGATTGCGACCGAATTCATCGGGAAGCGGCCATGGTCGTTTAGGAGCAAGTGCGGAGATTTGGACGGAAAACACCACATTGGAAATAGAAAACATAGAGGAATTTCTGTGATGCATTTTGAAGATTCTATTTCTATGCTGGAAGTGGAAGTAGATTGCTTCCAACCATTTTGATGTCTCAGGATTGCGACCGAATTCATCGGGAACCGGCCATGGTCGTTTTGGTGCAAGTGCGGAGATTTGGACGGAAAACACCACATTGGAAATAGAAAAGATAGAGGAATTTTTTTGATGCATTTTGAAGATTCTATTTCTATGCTGGAAGAGGAAGTAGATTGATTCCAACCATTTTGATGTCTCAGGATTGCGACCGAATTCATCGGGAAGCGGCCATGGTCGTTTTGGTGCAAGTGCGGAGATTTGGACGGAAAACACCACATTGGAAATAGAAAAGATAAAGGAATTTTTTTGATCCACTTTGAAGATTCTATTTGGATGTTGGAAGTGGAAGTAGATTGCTTCCAACCATTTTGATGTCTCAGGATTGCGACCGAATTCATCGGGAACCGGCCATGGTCGTTTTGGTGCAAGTGCGGAGATTTGGACGGAAAACACCACATTGGAAATAGAAAAGATAGAGGAATTTCTGTGATGCATTTTGAAGATTCAATTTCTATGCTGGAAGACGAAGTAGATTGATTCCAACCATTTTGATGTCTCAGGATTTCGACCGAATTCATCGGGAAGCGGCCATGGTCGTTTAGGTGCAAGTGCGGAGATTTGGACGGAAAACACCACATTGGAAATAGAAAAGATAGAGGAATTTTTTGCATACACTTTGAAGATTCTATTTGGATGCAGGAAGTGGAAGTAGATTGCTTCCAACCATTTTGATGTCTCAGGATTGCGACCGAATTCATCGGGAACCGGCCATGGTCGTTTTGGTGCAAGTGCGGAGATTTGGACGGAAAACACCACATTGGAAATAGAAAAGATAGAGGAATTTCTGTGATGCATTTTGAAGATTCAATTTCTATGCTGGAAGACGAAGTAGATTGATTCCAACCATTTTGATGTCTCAGGATTGCGACCGAATTCATCGGGAAGCGGCCATGGTCGTTTTGGTGCAAGTGCGGAGATTTGGACGGAAAACACCACATTGGAAATAGAAAAGATAGAGGAATTTTTATGAAGCACTTTGAAGATTCTATTTGGATGCAGGAAGTGGAAGTAGATTGCTTCCAACCATTTTGATGTCTCAGGATTGCGACCGAATTCATCGGGAACCGGCCATGGTCGTTTTGGTGCAAGTGCGGAGATTTGGACGGAAAACACCACATTGGAAATAGAAAAGATAAAGGAATTTTTTTGATCCACTTTGAAGATTCTATTTGGATGCAGGAAGTGGAAGTAGATTGCTTCCAACCATTTTGATGTCTCAGGATTGCGACCGAATTCATCGGGAACCGGCCATGGTCGTTTTGGTGCAAGTGCGGAGATTTGGACGGAAAACACCACACTGGAAATAGAAAACATAGAGGAATTTCTGTGATGCATTTTGAAGATTCAATTTCTATGCTGGAAGACGAAGTAGATTGATTCCAACCATTTTGATGTCTCAGGATTGCGACCGAATTCTTCGGGAAGCTGCCATGGTGGTTTAGGTGCAAGTGCGGAGATTTGGACGGAAAACACCACATTGGAAATAGAAAAGATAGAGGAATTTTTAGGAAGCACTTTGAAGATTCTATTTGGATGCAGGAAGTGGAAGTAGATTGCTTCCAACCATTTTCATGTCTCAGGATTGCGACCGAATTAATCGGGAACCGGCCATGGTCGTTTTGGTGCAAGTGCGGAGATTTGTACGGAAAACACCACATTGGAAATAGAAAAGATAAAGGAATTTATTTGAACCACTTTGAAGATTGTATTTGGATGCAGGAAGTGGAAGTAGATTGCTTCCAACCATTTTGATGTCTAAGGATTGCGACCGAATTCATCGGGAACCGGCCATGGTCGTTTAGGTGCAAGTGCGGAGATTTGGACGGAAAACACCACATTGGAAATAGAAAAGATAGAGGAATTTTTTTGATGCATTTTGAAGATTCTATTTCTATGCTGGAAGAGGAAGTAGATTGATTCCAACCATTTTGATGTCTCAGGATTCCGACCGAATTCATCGGGAAGCGGCCATGGTCGTTTTCGTGCAAGTGCGGAGATTTGGACGGAAAACACCACATTGGAAATAGAAAAGATAGAGGAATTTCTGTGATGCATTTTGAAGATTCAATTTCTATGCTGGAAGACGAAGTAGATTGATTCCAACCATTTTGATGTCTCAGGATTGCGACCGATTTCATCGGGAACCGACCATGGTCGTTTTGGTGCTAGTGTGGAGATTTGGACGGAAAACACCACATTGGAAATAGAGAAGATAGAGGAATTTTTAGGAAACACTTTGAAGATTCTATTTGGATGCAGGAAGTGGAAGTAGATTGCTTCCAACCGTTTTGATGTCTCAGGATTGCGACCGAATTCATCGGGAAACGGCCATGGTCGTTTTGGTGCAAGTGCGGAGATTTGGACGGAAAACACCACATCGGAAATACAAAAGATAGAGGAATTTTTTTGAACCACTTTGAAGATTCTATTTGGATGTAGGAAGTGGAAGTAGATTGCTTCCAACCATTTTGATGTCTCAGGATTGCGACCGAATTCATCGGGAAGCGGCCATGGTCGTTTAGGAGCAAGTGCGGAGATTTGGACGGAAAACACCACATTGGAAATAGAAAACATAGAGGAATTCCTGTGATGCATTTTGAAGATTCTATTTCTATGCTGGAAGTGGAAGTAGATTGCTTCCAACCATTTCGATGTCTCAGGATTGCGACCGAATTCATCGGGAAACGGCCATGGTCGTTTTGGTGCAAGTGCGGAGATTTGGACGGAAAACACCACATTGGAAATAGAAAAGATAGAGGAATTTTTTTGATGCACTTTGAGGATTCTATCTCTATGCTGGAAGTGGAAGTACATTGATTCCAACCATTTTCATGTCTCACGATTGCGACCGAATTCATCGGGAACCGGCCATGGTCGTTTTGGTGCAAGTGCGCAGATTTGGACGGAAAACACCACATTGGTAATAGAAAAGATAGAGGAATTTTTTTGAACCACTTTGAAGATTCTATTTGGATGTAGGAAGTGGAAGTAGATTGCTTCCAACCATTTTGATGTCTCAGGATTGCGACCGAATTCATCGGGAAGCGGCCATGGTCGTTTTGGTGCTAGTGCGGAGATTTGGACGGAAAACACCACATTGGAAATAGAAAAGATAGAGGAATTTTTTTGATCCACTTTGAAGATTCTATTTGGATGTAGGAAGTGGAAGTAGATTGCTTCCAACCATTTTCATGTCTCAGGATTGCGACCGAATTAATCGGGAACCGGCCATGGTCGTTTTGGTGCAAGTGCGGAGATTTCGACGGAAAACACCACACTGGAAATAGAAAAGATAAAGGAATTTTTTTGATGCACTTTAAAGATTCTATTTCTATGCTGGAAGAGGAAGTAGATTGATTCCAACCATTTTGATGTCTCAGGATTTCGACCGAATTCATCGGGAAGCGGCCATGGTCGTTTACGTGCAAGTGCGGAGATTTGGACGGAAAACACCACATTGGAAATAGAAAAGATAGAGGAATTTTTTGCATACACTTTGAAGATTGTATTTGGATGCAGGAAGTGGAAGTAGATTGCTTCCAACCATTTTGATGTCTCAGGATTGCGACCGAATTCATCGGGAACCGGCCATGGTCGTTTTGGTGCAAGTGCGGAGATTTGGACGGAAAACACCACACTGGAAATAGAAAACATAGAGGAATTTCTGTGATGCATTTTGAAGATTCAATTTCTATGCTGGAAGACGAAGTAGATTGATTCCAACCATTTTGATGTCTCAGGATTGCGACCGAATTCTTCGGGAAGCTGCCATGGTCGTTTAGGTGCAAGTGCGGAGATTTGGACGGAAAACACCACATTGGAAATAGAAAAGATAGAGGAATTTTTAGGAAGCACTTTGAAGATTCTATTTGGATGCAGGAAGTGGAAGTAGATTGCTTCCAACCATTTTGATGTCTCAGGATTGCGACCGAATTCATCGGGAACCGGCCATGGTCGTTTTGGTGCAAGTGCGGAGATTTGGACGGAAAACACCACATTGGAAATAGAAAAGATAAAGGAATTTTTTTGATCCACTTTGAAGATTCTATTTGGATGCAGGAAGTGGAAGTAGATTGCTTCCAACCATTTTGATGTCTCAGGATTGCGACCGAATTCATCGGGAACCGGCCATGGTCGTTTTGGTGCAAGTGCGGAGATTTGGACGGAAAACACCACACTGGAAATAGAAAACATAGAGGAATTTCTGTGATGCATTTTGAAGATTCAATTTCTATGCTGGAAGACGAAGTAGATTGATTCCAACCATTTTGATGTCTCAGGATTGCGACCGAATTCTTCGGGAAGCTGCCATGGTGGTTTAGGTGCAAGTGCGGAGATTTGGACGGAAAACACCACATTGGAAATAGAAAAGATAGAGGAATTTTTAGGAAGCACTTTGAAGATTCTATTTGGATGCAGGAAGTGGAAGTAGATTGCTTCCAACCATTTTCATGTCTCAGGATTGCGACCGAATTAATCGGCAACCGGCCATGGTCGTTTTGGTGCAAGTGCGGAGATTTGTACGGAAAACACCACATTGGAAATAGAAAAGATAAAGGAATTTATTTGAACCACTTTGAAGATTGTATTTGGATGCAGGAAATGGAAGTAGATTGCTTCCAACCATTTTGATGTCAAACGATTGCGACCGAATTCATCGGGAACCGGCCATGGTCGTTTAGGTGCAAGTGCGGAGATTTGGACGGAAAACACCACATTGGAAATAGAAAAGATAGAGGAATTTTTTTGATGCATTTTGAAGATTCTATTTCTATGCTGGAAGAGGAAGTAGATTGATTCCAACCATTTTGATGTCTCAGGATTCCGACCGAATTCATCGGGAAGCGGCCATGGTCGTTTACGTGCAAGTGCGGAGATTTGGACGGAAAACATCACATTGGAAATAGAAAAGATAGAGGAATTTTTTGCATACACTTTGAAGATTGTATTTGGATGCAGGAAGTGGGAGTAGATTGCTTCCAACCATTTTGATGTCTAAGGATTGCGACCGAATTCATCGGGAACCGGCCATGGACGTTTAGGTGCAAGTGCGGAGATTTGGACGGAAAACACCACATTGGAAATAGAAAAGATAGAGGAATTTTTTTGATGCATTTTGAAGATTCTATTTCTATGCTGGAAGAGGAAGTAGATTGATTCCAACCATTTTGATGTCTCAGGATTCCGACCGAATTCATCGGGAAGCGGCCATGGTCGTTTTCGTGCAAGTGTGGAGATTTGGACGGAAAACACCACATTGGAAATAGAAAAGATAGAGGAATTTCTGTGATGCATTTTGAAGATTTAATTTCTATGCTGGAAGACGAAGTAGATTGATTCCAACCATTTTGATGTCTCAGCATTGCGACCGATTTCATCGGGAACCGACCATGGTCGTTTTGGTGCTAGTGTGGAGATTTGGACGGAAAACACCACATTGGAAATAGAGAAGATAGAGCAATTTTAAGGAAACACTTTGAAGATTCTATTTGGATGCAGGAAGTGGAAGTAGATTGCTTCCAACCGTTTTGATGTCTCAGGATTGCTACCGAATTCATCGGGAAACGGCCATGGTCGTTTTGGTGCAAGTGCGGAGATTTGGACGGAAAACACCACATCGGAAATACAAAAGATAGAGGAATTTTTTTGAACCACTTTGAAGATTCTATTTGGATGTAGGAAGTGGAAGTAGATTGCTTCCAACCATTTTGATGTCTCAGGATTGCGACCGAATTCATCGGGAAGCGGCCATGGTCGTTTAGGAGCAAGTGCGGAGATTTGGACGGAAAACACCACATTGGAAATAGAAAACATAGAGGAATTCCTGTGATGCATTTTGAAGATTCTATTTCTATGCTGGAAGTGGAAGTAGATTGCTTCCAACCATTTCGATGTCTCAGGATTGCGACCGAATTCATCGGGAAACGGCCATGGTCGTTTTGGTGCAAGTGCGGAGATTTGGACGGAAAACACCACATTGGAAATAGAAAAGATAGAGGAATTTTTTTGATGCACTTTGAGGATTCTATCTCTATGCTGGAAGTGGAAGTACATTGATTCCAACCATTTTCATGTCTCACGATTGCGACCGAATTCATCGGGAACCGGCCATGGTCGTTTTGGTGCAAGTGCGCAGATTTGGACGGAAAACACCACACTGGAAATAGAAAACATAGAGGAATTTCTGTGATGCATTTTGAAGATTCAATTTCTATGCTGGAAGACGAAGTAGATTGATTCCAACCGTTTTGATGTCTCAGGATTTCGACCGAATTCATCGGGAAGCGGCCATGGTCGTTTTGGTGCTAGTGTGGAGATTTGGACGGAAAACACCACATTGGAAATAGAAAAGATAAAGGAATTTGTTTGATCCACTTTGAAGATTCTATTTGGATGTAGGAAGTGGAAGTAGATTGCTTCCAACCATTTTCATGTCTCAGGATTGCGACCGAATTAATCGGGAACCGGCCATGGTCATTTTGGTGCAAGTGCGGAAATTTGTACGGAAAACACCACATTGGAAATAGAAAAGATAAAGGAATTTTTTTATCCACTTTGAAGATTCTATTTGGATGCAGGAAGTGGAAGTAGATTGCTTCCAACCATTTTGATGTCTCAGGATTGCGACCGAATTCATCGGGAACCGGCCATGGTCGTTTTGGTGCAAGTGCGGAGATTTGGACGGAAAACACCACATTGGAAATAGAAAAGATAGAAGAATTTCTGTGATGCATTTTGAAGATTCAATTTCTATGCTGGAAGACGAAGTAGATTGATTCCAACCATTTTGATGTCTCAGGATTGCGACCGAATTCATCGGGAAGCGGCCATGGTCGTTTTGGTGCAAGTGCGGAGATTTGGACGGAAAACACCACATTGGAAATAGAAAACATAGAGGAATTTCTGTGATGCATTTTGAAGATTCAATTTCTATGCTGGAAGACGAAGTAGATTGATTCCAACCATTTTGATGTCTCAGGATTGCGACCGAATTAATCGGGAACCGGCCATGGTCATTTTGGTGCAAGTGCGGAGATTTGTGAAAACACCACATTGGAAATAGAAAAGATAAAGGAATTTTTTATCCACTTTGAAGATTCTATTGGATGCAGAAGTGGAAGTAGATTGCTTCCAACCATTTTGATGTCTCAGGATTGCGACCGAATTCATCGGGAACGGCCATGGTCGTTTGTAAGTGCGAATGACGAAAACCCACAGAAATAGAAAAATAGAGGAATTTCTGTGATGCATTTTAGAATTTATTGCTGGAAGAGAAGTAGATTGTAACCATTTTGATGTCTCAGGATTGCGACCGAATTCTTCGGGAACCGGCCATGGTGTAAGTGCAAGTGCAGAATTTGGACGGAAAACACCACATTGGAAATAGAAAAGATAGAGGAATTTCTGTGATGCATTTTGAAGATTCAATTTCTATGCTGGAAGACGAAGTAGATTGATTCCAACCATTTTGATGTCTCAGGATTTCGACCGAATTCATCGGGAAGCGGCCATGGTCGTTTTGGTGCTAGTGTGGAGATTTGGACGGAAAACACCACATTGGAAATAGAAAAGATAAAGGAATTTGTTTGATCCACTTTGAAGATTCTATTTGGATGTAGGAAGTGGAAGTAGATTGCTTCCAACCATTTTCATGTCTCAGGATTGCGACCGAATTAATCGGGAACCGGCCATGGTCATTTTGGTGCAAGTGCGGAAATTTGTACGGAAAACACCACATTGGAAATAGAAAAGATAAAGGAATTTTTTTTATCCACTTTGAAGATTCTATTTGGATGCAGGAAGTGGAAGTAGATTGCTTCCAACCATTTTGATGTCTCAGGATTGCGACCGAATTCATCGGGAACCGGCCATGGTCGTTTTGGTGCAAGTGCGGAGATTTGGACGGAAAACACCACATTGGAAATAGAAAAGATAGAAGAATTTCTGTGATGCATTTTGAAGATTCAATTTCTATGCTGGAAGACCAAGTAGATTGATTCCAACCATTTTGATGTCTCAGGATTTCGACCGAATTCATCGGGAAGCGGCCATGGTCGTTTTGGTGCTAGTGTGGAGATTTGGACGGAAAACACCACATTGGAAATAGAAAAGATAAAGGAATTTTTTTGATCCACTTTGAAGATTCTATTTGGATGCAGGAAGTGGAAGTAGATTGCTTCCAACCATTTTGATGTCTCAGGATTGCGACCGAATTCATCGGGAACCGGCCATGGTCGTTTTGGTGCAAGTGCGGAGATTTGGACGGAAAACACCACATTGGAAATAGAAAAGATAGAGGAATTTTTTTGATGCACTTTGAAGATTCTATTTCTATGCTGGAAGTGGAAGTAGATTGCTTCCAACCATTTTGATGTCTCAGGATTGCGACCGAATTCATCGGGAACCGGCCATGGTCGTTTTGGTGCAAGTGCGGAGATTTGGACGGAAAACACCACATTGGAAATAGAAAAGATAGAGGAATTTCTTTGATGCACTTTGAAGATTCTATTTCTATGCTGGAAGTGGAAGTAGATTGATTCCAACCATTTTGATGTCTCAGGATTGCGACCGAATTCATCGGGAACCGGCCATGGTCGTTTTGGTGCAAGTGCGGAGATTTGGACGGAAAACACCACATTGGAAATAGAAAAGATAGAGGAATTTCGTGATGCATTGAAGATTCTATTTCTATGCTGGAAGAGGAAGTAGATTGATTCCAACCATTTTGATGTCTCAGGATTGCGACCGAATTCATCGGGAACCGGCCATGGTCGTTTTGGTGCAAGTGCGGAGATTTGGACGGAAAACACCACATTGGAAATAGAAAAGATAGAGGAATTTTTTTGATGCACTTTGAAGATTCTATTTGGATGCAGGAAGTGGAAGTAGATTGCTTCCAACCATTTTGATGTCTCAGGATTGCGACCGAATTCATCGGGAACCGGCCATGGTCGTTTTGGTGCAAGTGCGGAGATTTGGACGGAAAACACCACATTGGAAATAGAAAAGATAGAGGAATTTCTGTGATGCATTTTGAAGATTCAATTTCTATGCTGGAAGACGAAGTAGATTGCTTCCAACCATTTTGATGTCTCAGGATTGCGACCGAATTCATCGGGAACCGGCCATGGTCGTTTTGGTGCAAGTGCGGAGAT
>JAYWIR010000225.1:0-23812 GCA_036172245.1 Raillietiella orientalis
ATGTTCGACTCGGGAGTTTTCCCCATGTCCCACGAGAGGTGGGGTAAATTTATATTTCTAAAATTTTTCTATGAAAACATTGACACTAAAATCTCATCCATACCATTAGCACTTTTTTTTTTACCACAATGAAGTCCTTGGGTTTTCACAGGTTCTGAACTCATGGTGGGTTTCCTGCTGTTTGGTCCCGGACGTAGAATTCTATCCTTTTCAGGATGAATCGGTACGTCCAGGCTTGGATGTTCTTACAGTTTTGAATGCCGATTTCCCTCTTCAGTAGCCCTTGTAGGATCTCCATCGGTGATGCGGCTCTTCTGGCTTTCCTCATTTCCCACCACCGCGCAAATATGGCGGTGCTGAAGAGGGCGATGGTCGTCCTCACCATGGGATTGTAACAAAGAACATTACCATTCCCCTGAAACATCCCGGCGAGGATCACCATTACGGATCTGTTCGTAAGTCCGATGATCGTTTTCAGGATCAGCCAGTCATGCAGCAATGTGGGACACGTCAAGACGTGAAGTCTCGTGTGGATGTCTCTACATGCTGTGAAGTCTCGATCTTCCCTTCTTCCGGTGTAGTGCTGCAATCGGGACCCACCCTGGATTCCCCCATGATAAAACAGCAGGAGGTCATCCTGGGTGCGCGGCGGAACGTGACTCCTCCAGAGCGTCGTGCCAATCGCTAACAGGTTAATCCGGTCACTCCCGTAGCGATCGGCGGCTTCCTGGAGGGCACTAATATCACTGTGTTCTTCTTGAATTAGTCTTCGGAGGATTATTTTGGTTACCCTGAACCACGCAAAGTCGTTGTGGTTGAACCACACGTCGCAGGTCATGTGGATAAACCTTCCTAACATCATCTCTATATACCAAAGTTTACGAGTGTGATGTGGGTACCCTCGTCGTTTCCACTGCTGGATTCGTTGAAGGGTAACTCTGGACTGCTGGTGGATCGAGATTCTCGTGTCCGGCGAGACCGGAAGCATCCAAGGGATCACCAGGATGGACTCTTCCTGCCAGAGTTCCCTACTTCTCGTCAGGATCTTGATTTTGTACTTTTGCACCAGCCGTTGCTTCCTCGTCCAGGTTGGGTCGATATTTTCCATTCGCCTGCTCTGCCAAGCAGCGCAGTCATCAGGCCTTCCCAGTTGTTCAGAAACAACGGATAGGACCTGTGCACCGCATACCGCCAGTCATCCCAGTGAGTGGCAATGTCCAGGATGTGTCGCGTATCCATGATTTCTATGGAGTGTGCAAGCGACTTCATCCCCGAACCGCCTTCTTCCCCGGGACGACACAGGGGTTTCAGTCGGACTCTTGAGCGATAATGGCCCCACAGTGTTTTTCTCTTCAGCTTGTCGAACTGCCTTGTGGGGTCCTTGTTCATCCTTGCGAAGGCCGCCCCGAGGAGTACTTTTGGAAGGAGTAGTCGGTTTCATATGTAGGCCTTTCGCTTCATTCCAAGGTCCGTTCGGGTGTACTTGGCTGCTTCCTTGGCCGTTTTCCCTAGGATCTCGGTCCACAATAGCTTCGACGCGGAGCCGTCGCCGATGTAGACACCCAGGTACTTGGCCTTGTCCACCGTTCGAAATCCACTTTCCGCTAGAGTGAAGAGATCGAAGATTCCAACGGGCAAGAGCTGGCTTTTCTGGGCGTTGATCTTTAGACCCAGGCCTTGATCCATTAGGTCTACCACATCCAGAAACGCACGTTGATTTCACTCTCCCTTGATAAAAAAGAGTAGATCATCAGCGTATGCCAGATGGGTAAGACGCTGGCTATCGATTGTTATGCCTTGCAGTCGTCCGCTCTTCTCGATAAAGGACGACAACGCCTCCAAGTAGATGACGAACAGCATCAAACTTAGCGAATCGCCCTGCCGGACGCCTCGTTCCATCCGGATTGCTGCCGTCTCCTGGCCGTTGATTTTGATTCCGCAGTACTGGTACTGGAGTACCACCCTCACGAAGTTGCTGAAGTGTTCCGGAAGGCCTAGCTCCTCCAGAACCTTCAGCAGCATCCCATGGTCGATGGAGTCGTAAGCCTTCTGCATGTCAAAGAACACCAGAGCCAGATTCTCGCCAACGTATCGGCTGAGTCCGACGATGGCCTGGGCACACTAGACATTGTCCGACATGTAACGTCCAGGGACTGCACAGGTTTGGACCGGAGAGATGAGCCTCGACATGACCTTACCTAAGCGGTTGGACCAGATCGTCGCCAACCACTTGGCACCCTAGTTCAGGATCGAGATTAGCCTCCATTGAGCGATTTGCGGGAGGTCACCCCCTTTTAGCAACAATCTAATCCGACTCTCGTAAAAGGACTGTGGAAATCTTCCGTCTTCGCGGATGCAGAGGGTCAACTGGTGTAACAAACGCAGGTAGGCATGCAGGTTCCGCTGATAGTGAGTGATGTGTAGGCTGTCAGGGCGCGCCGCCAAGTCCTTGCGTACTTGACCAAACGCCGTCTTCACTTCGTCTTTGAAGAATTCCTCATCCAGTCTGTTCCGCTGGAGATCGTCGGTCCACTTCTCGAGGTAGCTCAGAAAGGCCTGTTTACTAGAGCGACAGAGTCGTTGTCGCCTAAAGTCCTTCGTGTGATGCCTGTGAAAGGCATCCACGATGCTCTCAGACGACGGTCGCTTTTGACCGTCGTACAGGATGCAGAAGATATCTGTTGCCAGATTTCTCTTCACCAGCACGCCGACGTCCCCTTTTATGTTCTTGAAGACGTACCGACTCTCGTACTGATCAAAGTACTTTGAGAGTGAGCGATCTTGGATGTTCAGCTCCCGGTACGCCTCCTGCCTCAAGCGCCTATCTCCGAACTGCATGTTTGCAAACTGGTGTATCCTGTGTTTCAGGCTGTCCCAGTCGGCGACTCTTCGGATTGTTGTTGCCTTCAGAATCGTCTCCAGGACAGCCTGATTTCCGGGATGGGTTTCGAACCAGGCGGGCATGCTGATGAGCGCCTCCCTGGTGCCTTGTCTCCGTCAAGGATTCTCCGTTCTTAGGAAAAACCGCACGAGGGGGTGATAGAACACCGTGGTCATAATGTCTCGAAAACCCTAAATGCGATTCCCTAGTTCAATGCTGTGCAGGACGTGATCGATCAACTTGTGACTTGCAGTTCGCCACACCATTCCGAACTCCTCGGATAGCTGTCGATACGCTGTCCTTTCTCTGGCGTCTTGGGAATAAGTGATCTCATCCAATATGTTGAGATCGCAAGCAACAATCACGACTTCCTTGGGGGCGACCTTTTCACGGAGTGCTGCATGCAGCGCCTTCGCACAACGATGTTTTAGCCTGTGCGGCCCGTACGCGTTCACCAGAATAAGGTGAACAGTAGCGGACCAGGCCAGTCGCACGCCGATCATTCGTCCGGGTTGGAAACAGAACACTTCCAGAATAGTGGGGGCCAATTTGTTCTTGATTAGGACCGCCACACCCTGCGTGTTCCGTTCTCCCTTGCTGACGAAAATCTGGCCGTTGAATCGCCCTTCCATTTGCTGACTAATCTCGAGACCCATCTTGTGGGTCTGCTGCAGGCACACTATGTCTTGTTGTGCGATGGTCCGCACAATCCTTTTTCTTTTTCCCTGGTCGACCATACCGTATACATTCTAGGAGGCGATGTTCATCCTCCTCGCGGTCGATAGGGAAAAGGCCATAAAAGGGGAAGACCTATTTCTTGGCCTTTCTGAGCTTCTACTGTCTGATAGAGCGTGCTCTTCCACACAATGAAGAAGCAGAGGGGTTCTCGCTGCCGGAGTCACTCTCTGTTCCGTTCTGGTCGGTTGCTTCCGCCTCCTCCGTCGAGTCTTCGGACCGCGCGATCACTTTTTGAGATAGCGTCTCTATCTGGACTTTGGCGCAGAAGATCGCCTTTACGTCGAGAAGCTTTTCCTCTTGCTTCTCGCGCTCGGTGACTTCCACAACCAAGTGGACCTTCTCCTAAGCAATGCAGATCTTTTGCAAAATTTTCTCTTGCTGGGGACCGTTCTGCACATCTAGGACATTATTAGCCAGTGATGCCAGCTCCTCAGTAGATTGCAGGGCCTCCTGTGACACCGAAGTGGCTTAGGCTATTTCTTCTTCCGCACCTTCCTGCGCTATTGCCATCTTCTCGCTTTCTTGCTCCTTACCTTCCAGGATAAGAGGAGCTTCTTGCTCCTTAACGAGCATCCTCCTCTTTCCTTTCTTCCCTACCTGTATGAAGGCGTCTTCCGATACCGAGACGGCTTCTTTCACCTTCTTCGGCCTTCCTGCCTTCTGAGGCTGTTCCGCCTCCTTGGTGTTTCTCTCTCTCTTGGGAGAGAGACCTTGAATCCTTCTGCAGTTTGCAAACTCCGGACAGTTCCATTTGGCATGTCCGTGTATCTTGAAGAAGGAGCACACCTCCGGCTGCGGGCAGTTTCGGACTTGATGTCCTACTTTGCCGCAGCGGAAACAACGACACGTTGGGCAAGCACCGGCCCTGTGGCCGAAGTGCTTGAACCCGGTGCAGGATATCGGCTGTTGCCGGTAACACACGTTCACTCCTTGGGATTGTTCGTCAAGAACGGCTAATCCAGGGAGCACAGCACCCTCTTTAAACTTCATTTTGGCGATCATGTTCGCAGGAAATATATTTCCAGAGAAGTTCTGGAATTCAAGATCCAGAACTTTCCCATACTGTTCCAACAAGTTCCACACCGTTAGTTGTGGAGTGAGGATGGAGATGCCGTTCAGAAAGACGGTTGTGTATGACATCTCGCCAGTACCACAAACCATCCTCCTTTGTATATTGATCCCCTTCTGGATCAATCGCTCTCTAATATTTTCACAGTCTGTGAAGTCTGTGAACCCGTTATTTGCCGGTATGATCGCCTGTATGCGATCAAAATCTATACTCGTTTTGTCGAGGGACAGATACACCTCCCTGATATTATTAAATTTGATCAGCCGAGTCTTGAAACTGATAGGTTTTACATTCGGCCCTAATTACGCGATCGGTCGATCCACCTTTTGGACTTTGCCGCATAGCGGCTTCCCGAATTTTCTTGATGGGTGGACACTCGCTTGTCCAGCCGCCACCGACGCATAGAAAAAGGGCTGCGCCGCCGCAGCCGAACAAGATGGCGTCTCGCCCTGAACCGCGTGGACGCTCGCGGTTCCTGCCAGGGACGCCGCCGCCGCGAGCGCAACCCTCGACGTCGCCACCGTTGCCGCCGCGGGCGGCACCCTCGGCATCGCTGCCGCAGGCGCGACCTTCCCCGCCGCGGGCACGATCCTCGGCGTCGCCGCCGCGGGCACGACCCTAGGCATCGCCGCCGCCGGCGCAGCAATGCCCGCCGCGGGCGCGATCCTCGGCATGCCTGCCACCGCCTCGCCGTTGGCGCTCGTTACCTCCATGGCTTCCATGAGGTACGACGGTCTCTCCACTCCTTTTCCAGGTGCCTGCATCCTGGCAGCAGGTCTTGCTGCAGGGCACCACTGCAGGTCTTCTGCCGCGATCACCTCGGCGCTTCTTTTGTAGTTTCGTCTAAAAACTTCCCTCTCCGGGCACACACGAGAACAATTGACTGATTAAGTTGTCGAGCGCACAATACTTTGAGCCTCGAAGCAAGTTCACCTACTTGGCAGTTTTCCCCAAGTCCCACGAGGGGTGGTGTAAATTTATTTTTCTAAAATTTCCATATAAAAACATTCACACTACAACCTCAACCATACCATTAGCACTTTTTACCACTATGAAATCCTTGGGTTCTCACAAGTTCTGCACTCATGGTGATTTTCTTACTGTTTGGTCCCGGGCGTCGTGTTCTATCCTCTTCAGGATGAATCGGTACGTCCAGGCTTGGATGTTCTTACAGTTTTGAATGCCGATTTCCCTCTTCAGTAGCCCTTGTAGGATCTCCATCGGTGATGCGGCTCTTCTGGCTTTCCTCATTTCCCACCACCGCGCAAATATGGCGGTGCTGAAGAGGGCGATGGTCGTCCTCACCATGGGATTGTAACAAAGAACATTACCATTCCCCTGAAACATCCCGGCGAGGATCACCATTACGGATCTGTTCGTAAGTCCGATGATCGTTTTCAGGATCAGCCAGTCATGCAGCAATGTGGGACACGTCAAGACGTGAAGTCTCGTGTGGATGTCTCTACATGCTGTGAAGTCTCGATCTTCCCTTCTTCCGGTGTAGTGCTGCAATCGGGACCCACCCTGGATTCCCCCATGATAAAACAGCAGGAGGTCATCCTGGGTGCGCGGCGGAACGTGACTCCTCCAGAGCGTCGTGCCAATCGCTAACAGGTTAATCCGGTCACTCCCGTAGCGATCGGCGGCTTCCTGGAGGGCACTAATATCACTGTGTTCTTCTTGTATTAGTCCTCGGAGGTTTGTTTTGGTTACCCTGGTCCACACAAAGTCGTTGTGCTTGAACCACACTTCGCAAGTCATGTGGGTAAACCTTCCCAACATCATCTCTATATACCTAAGTATACGAGTGTAATGTAGGTACCCTCCTCGTTTTCACTCCTGGATTCGTTGAAGGGTAACTCTGGACCGCTGGTGGAACCAGCTTCTCGTGTCCGGTGGGACAGGAAGCATCCAAGGGATCACCAGGATGGACTCGTCCTGCCACGGTTCCCTACTTCTCGGCACGATCTTGATTTTGTGCTTTCGCACCAGCCGTTGCTTCCTCGTCCAGGTTGGGTCGATTTTTTTCGATACGCCTGCTCGGCCTAGCAGCGCAGTCATCAGGCCTTTCGAGTTGTTCAACAGCAACGCGTAGGCCCTGTGCGACGCATACAGCCAGTCATCCCAGTGAGTGGCAATATCCAGGATGTGTCGCGTATCCATGATTTCTATGGAGTGTGCAAGCGACTTCATCCTGGAACTGCCTTTCTCCCTGAAACGACTCAGGGGTTTTAGTCGGACTCTTGGGCGATAGTGGCCCCTCAGTGTTTTTCTCTGCAGCTTGTCGAACTCCTTCGTGGTATCCTTGTTCATCGTCGCGAAGGCCGCCCCGAAGAGCACTTTTGAAAGGAGTACTTCGTTCCATATGTTGGCCTTTCGCTTCATTCCTAGGTCCGTTTAGGTGTACTTGGCTGCTTCCTTGGCCGTTTTCCCTAGGATCTCGGTCCACAATAGCTTCGACGCGGAGACGTCGCAAATGTAGACACCCAGGTACTTGGCCTTGTCCACCGTTCGGAATCGTCTCCCCGCTAGAGTGGAGAGATCGAAGATTCCTACGGGCAAGAGCTGGCTTTTCTGGGCGTTGATCTTTAGACGCAGGCCTTGATCCATCAGGTCTTCCACATCCAGAAACGCTCGTTGATTCCTTCCTCCCTTGATAAAGAAGAGTCGATCACCAGTGTATGCCAGATGGGTAAGACACTGGCCATCGATTGTTATGCCTTGCAGTCGTCCGCTCTTCTCGATAAAGAACGACAACGCCTCCATGTAGATGACGAACAGCATCGGACTTAGCGAATCGCCCTGCCAGACTCCCCGTTCCATCCGGATTGCTACCGTCTCCTGGCCGTTGATTTTGATTCGGCAGTACTCGTTCTGGAGTACCACCCTCACGAAGTTGCTGAAGTGCTCCGGAAGGCTTAGCTTCTCCAGAACCTTCAGCAGCATCCCATGGTCGATAGAGTAGAAAGCCTTCTCCATGTCAGTGGACACCAGCGCCAGATTCTCGCCGATGTATCGTCTGAGTATGGCGGTGGCCTGGGCACACTCGACATTGTCCGCCATGTGACGTCCAGGGACTGCACACGTTTGGACCGGAGAGATGAGCTTCGACATGACCTTGCCTAAGCGGTTGGACCAGATCTTCGCCAACCACTTGGCATCCGAGTTCAGGATCGAGATTGGCCTCTATTGAGCGACCTGCGTTAGGTCGCCTTCTTTTGGCAACAACCTCATCCGACTCTCGTAGAAGGACTGTGGAAGTCTTCCTTCTTCGCGGATGCAGAGGGTCAACTGGTGGAACAAACGCAGGTAGGCATGCAAGTACCGCTGATAGTGAGAAATGGGTACGCTGTCTGGGCCCGCTGCCACGTCCTTGCGTAGTTGACCAAACGCAGTCTTCACCTCGTCTTCGGAGAATTCCTCTTCCAGTCTCTTTCGCTGGAGATCGTCGGTCCTCTTCTCGAGGTAGCTCAGAAAGGCCTGTTGACTAGAGCGACAGAGTTGTTGTCGCCTAAAGTGTTTCGTGTAATGCCTTTGAAAGGCATCCACGATGTCCTCAGACGATTGTCGGCTTTGACCGTCGTACTGGATGCAGAAGATATCTATTGCCAGATTTCTCTTCTCCAGCACGCCGACTTCCCCTTTTATGTTCTTGAAGGCGTAGCGACTCTCGTACTGATCGAAGTACTTTGAGAGTGAGCGATCTTGGATGTTCAGCTCCCGGTACGCCTCCTGCCCCAAGCGCCTATCTCCGAACTGCATGTTCGCAAACAGGAGTATCCTGTGTTTCAGGCTGTCCCATTCGGCGACCCTTCGGATTGTTGTTGCCTTCAGAATCGTCTCCAGGACAGCCTGATGTCCGCGATGGGTTTCGAACCAGGCGAACATGGTGATGAGCGCCGCCCTGGTGCCTTACCTCCGCCGAGGATTTTGCGTTCTTAGGGAAAACCGCACCAGGGGGTGATCGGACACCGTGGTCATAATGTCTCGAAAACCCTGGATGCGATTTCCAAGTTCGGTGTTGTGCAGGACGTGATCGATGGGCTTGTGACTTGCAATTCGCCACACCAGTCCGAACTCGTCGGATAACCGCCGATACGCCGTCCTTCTTCTGGCGTCTTCGGAGTGAGTTATCTCATCCAATATGTTGAGATCGCCAGCAACAATCACGACGTCCTTGGAAGCAACCTTTTCACGGAGTGCTGCATGCAGCGCCTCCGCACAACGATGTTTTAGCCTGTGCGGCCCGTACACGTTCACCAGGATGAGATGAACAGTAGCGGACCAGGCCAGTCGCACGCCGATCATTCGTCCGGGTTGGGGACAGAACACTTCCAGAATAGTGGGGGCCAAGTTGTTCTTGATTAGGTCCGCCACAACCTGCGTGTTCCATTCTCCCTCGCTGACGAAAATCTGGCCGTTGAATCGCCGTTCCATTTGCTGACTAATCTCGATACTTATCTTGTGGGTGTTCTGCAGGCACACTATGTCTTGTTGTGCGGTGGTCCGCACAATCCTTTTTCTTTTTCCTGGTCGACCATACCGTTTACATTCCAGGAGGCGATGTTCATCCTCCTGGCGGTCGATAGGGAAAAGGCCATAAAAGGGGAAGAGCTTTTTGGTGGCCTTCCTGAGCTTCTTCTGTCTGAGAGGGCGTGCTCTTTCAGACAGTGAAGAAGCAGCGGGCTTCTTGCTGCCGGCGTCACTCTCTGTTCCAGTGAGGTCAGTTACTTCCGCCTCCTCCGTCGAGTGTTCGGCCCGCGCGATCGGTTTTTGAGATAGCGTCTCTATCTGGACCCTGGCGCAGAAGTTTGCCTTTACGTCGAGAAGCTGTTCCTCTAGCTTTTCGCGCTTGGTGACCTTCACAACCTGGTTGACCTTCTCCTGTACATGGCAGATCTTCTGCAAGATTTTCTTTTGCTGGGGACCGCTCTGCACCCCTTAGGACTTCATTAGCCAGTGATGCCAACTGCTCCTTAGATTGCAGGGCCTCCTGCGTCACCGGAGTGGCTTCGGCTATTTCTTTTTCCGCGCCTTTCTGCGCTACCTCCATCTTCTCGCCTTCTTGCTCTTCACCTTCTAGGATAAGAAGGGTTTCTTGCTCCTTGACGAGCATCCTCCTCTTTCCTTTCTTCCCTACCTGTATGAAGCCATCTTCCGATACCGGGACGGCTTCATTCACCTTCTTCGGCCTTCCTTCCTTCTGAGGCTGTTCCGCCTCCTTGGTGTTTCTCTCTCTCACGGGAGAGAGACCTCGAATCCTTCTGCAGTTTGCAAACTCCGGACAGTTCCATTTGCG
The DNA here is from genome assembly GCA_036172245.1 of Raillietiella orientalis. Lineage (NCBI taxonomy): Eukaryota > Metazoa > Arthropoda > Ichthyostraca > Raillietiellida > Raillietiellidae > Raillietiella > Raillietiella orientalis. The sequence continues at coordinate 9,988 of JAYWIR010000225.1, forward strand.
ATGTCCGTGTTTCTTGCAGAAGGAGCACACCTTCGGCTGCGGGCAGTTTCGAACTTGATGCCCTACTTTGCCGCAGCGCAAACAACGACACGTTGGGCAAGCGCCCGCCCTGTGGCCGAACTGCTTGCACCCGGTGCAGAATGTTGGTTGTTGCCGGTAACGCACGTTCACTCCCTGGGATTGTTCGTCAAGAACGGCTAATCCAGGGAGCACAGCACCCTCTTTAAACGTCATTTTGGCGATCATGTTCGCACGAAATATATTTCCAGAGAAGTTCTGGAATTCAAGGTCCAGAACTTTTCCATACTGTTCCAAAAAGTTCAACACCGTTAGTTCAGGTGTGAGGATGGAGATGCCGTTCAGAAAGACAATTGTGTATGACATCTCGCCAATACCACAAACCATCCTCCCTTGTATATTGATCCCCTTCTGGATTGATCGCTCTCTAATCTTCTCACAGTCTGTGAAGACTGTGAACCCGTTGTTTGCTGGTATGATCGTTTGTATGCGATCAAAATTTATGTCCGTTTTTTTCGAGGGACTGATACACCTCCCAGATATGACTGAACTTGATCAGCCTATTCTTGAAAATGATGGGCTTCACATTCGTTCTTACTCCACGATCGGCGTTCCACCTTTTGGACTTTACCGCATAGCGGCTTCCCGAATTTTCTTGGTGGGTGGACACTCGCTTTTCCAGCCGCCACCGACGCAGAGGAAAAGGGCTGCGGCGGCGCAACCGAACAAGATGGCGTCTCGCCCTGAACCGCGTGGACGCCCGCGGGTCCTGCGTGGGAGGACGCCGCTCCGAGCGCAACCCTCGACGTCGCCACCGTTGCCACCGCAGGCGGCACCCTCGGCATCGCTGCCGCAGGCGCGACCTTCCCCGCCGCGGGCACGATCCTTGGAGTCGCCGCCGTGGGCACGACCTCCGCCGTCGTAGCCGCGGGCACGACCCTTGGTATCGCTGCCGCCGGCGCAGGAAAGCCCGCCGCGGGCGCGATCCTCGGCATGCCTGCCACTGCCTCGCCGTTGCCGCACGTTACCTCCATGTTTTCCATGGGGGACGACGGTCTCTCCACTCCTCCTCTAGGTGCCTGCATCCTTGCAGCTGGTCTTGCTGCACGTGTCCAATTGAGGTCTTCCGCCGTGTTCTCCTTGGCGATTTTTTGTAGTTTCGTCTGGAAACTTCCCCTCTCCGGGCACACACGAGCACAAATAACTGATTATGTTGTCGAGCGCACTATACTTTGAGCCGCAAAGCAAGTTCACCTACTCGGCAGGAGAGGAGCAATCTCCCAACAGTCAAGAAGGTGACTCCGTTGCCGCCTTTTAAAGGCGTAGCGAAAGCAACGCACCCAGTGAAGGCAGCGAAAATCCCGGGGGTTTGCGCAACTACTGTCGCGGAAGCCTCGGAAAGACGCAAAGGCGAATAGAAGGTTGTGGAGAGGAGCAAAGAAAAATCTGCAGTAAAAGCTCCGCAACAACCATCTCTGAGCTCTTACAAAGGAAAAGTTCGTAGCGGGAATACGAAAGCACGCACTGCTTGTTGCTCTTCCAAGGAAAAAACCAGCGCCTTCAACGCGTGCAAGTCCGCTCCTGTGATTGCAGAGAAGACCATTCCGGTGCAATCAGACGGATGCAAGCGCACGTCGATCGTGCGAGCATCAGACTCCGCAAAGGAGTCTGATAGCGCCGCTGAACGACGCGTCACTAGCGCAGGAGCGAGCGCCCGCAGGGCTGAATCCCTGAGGCGTGACACACTCGCCGCGGAACGGCGAGTGCTAACCCCGGAACTCACAGGTTCTGCACCCGGGGAGTAGCACCCGATTACGTGCAGCACAGATGAGGCCGGTGGCGACCGCGCCCTCCAGCCCGTCGTGCTGCTTACTGCCCGCTCGCCGGGTGAGGCGAGCACCACGGTCTCGCTTTCCCAGCTGTGATGAGGGCAATCGCGTCTTCCCGTCGTGTTGCCGTAACGTCTTGGAACGTCAAAGGGCTCCAACACGACGAGAAGAGGCGACTAGTGGCTGACGCTCTGCGCGCCTTTGACTTGACGCTCTCGTCGAAGATTCACAGCATCTCCGAAGAGCAGGCTGCCGAAATCGAACGGCGCGCGGGCGGAACGCTACTTCATAGGTGCGGCGTTGCACGTACGTGCGGCGTCGCTTTCCTCGTGCGAGGAACTTTGGAGGGAGCGGTGCGCAGCGTTCATTTCGACACGGAAGGCCGAGTGGAATAGCTTGTACTCAAGTGGTCCGACTCGATCGACCTTGTCGTAACCAACGTGTACGCGCCGAGCGGTGCTGGACGATGGGCCGAAAGGATTGAGTTCTCCGGTACCCTTCAAAGCCAGTGGCTCATTCGATCTCACCCTACTGTGGCCCATCTGATTGCGGAGGACTTTAATGTCCACCTGCCTTCCGAGAATAGATCCCACAAAACGGAAAGTTGGTAGCGGAAGAGATGTGCGTGTCCGTGCACGCGTGCAACTTGTTCGCTAGCGACCCTGTTATGGCAATAACGCCGGACCACGTATACTTTGATGAACACTTGCTCTCTCGAGTGGGTCTGAGAGGTCCCGTGCCGTCCGTGCTTTCAGACCACAACAGGCTCGAGTTGGAGTTGCTCCCGCCAGGCAAGGGGCCTCCAAACTGATTTTGGAGGATGCCGGCAGAAAGGAGAAGCCACCCGGAGGCGGCTGAGCATCTTTGCTAGTGCCTACTCGGCTTTGCCATATGTGAGATCGATTTTCACCCGGTTGCGCCGGGCGTTTATTCTTTAAATAAAACAAACGTTGGTGGCTGACCAGGTGGTCCGGTTACGCACTGGTTTACACAATTAAGCTTACCGGGTCACCGGTTCGTATTCCGGCATGGTCCACCACCAAAGCAGAGGGGCCAAGGACAAAACAAAAAATAAAACAAAAAAAAGAAACATATAAAATCAAGATCTGGCAGGCACGGGAAAGGGTCACAGTCTGCTGTGGGGCCGTTACATCCTTTGCAGGATGCTGGCAAGCTGGTTTTGGATGGATCCATCCTGTCGCCGTCCGCATAAATTCGGCTGCGCACTGGACGGCACCCTTATCGCGAGTTCCTCCCGTTGCTTTGCGCCATAGAGCGACGATCACGCGAAAGCAGCGCAGAGCTGCTTACGCGGCCGAGGGCCGAAGGGAGTCGCAAACGACGAGGGATCTGATTGCGTATCTGGGGTTTCCACAGGGGTTACCGATTGCCGCGGCAAAATGGTTTCAAAGGGGCCAAAGAGCTGCACAATCCAAAAGAAGGTGAGCAAGGGACACCCGTTCTCCATACCTCGCACAATTAGGGCTCACCGCTCCCCATGTCCAATGTTGTCGGCGGGCGTTGCAGTGAAGTCCCCAATGCAGCAACAATAGCGCCGACTCCTGCGATTTTAAGGGGAGGGTGGAGGTGTTCATCAGCACCGGGGGCCACTTTAATTGTTCCCGCGGAACATTAAGCAGCTCGTCCCAGTGCAAAAGTCCAATAGGGATAGTAGTTCGGGCCGCGGATTTGCAAACAATTCCGGTTATTCATTCCCAGATCTTTTTCTCCGTACCGGAGATTTTGACGTAAAGATCTTATTTCGCAGCAGTGTTGCCATTTAAATGTTCCGCGAGCCGAAACAGCATTGCAGCGAGGGGAGTTTTTCTTGCCCACGCTCGTATTTGGGGGTTCTCCAGGACCTCTCGGAGCGTCAGGCGGTCATTACGGGCGAAGGATTGTCTCTGTCCTTCTTGGGTGAGTTGCTGGTTGCTCCTTGCCCACGTCTGTACCGTTTCCTGCAGCCATGCAGGTCCGTTAACGGGGCGACAGCAGAGCCATCCTGCATTCTTTCAAATCTGGTCAGCCACTCTCCGCAGCTGCAACCCGCAGTGACCGACTTGGCGTCGCCGACGGAGCGCAAGGAAGGATGACAGTCCCACCTTGCCTGTAGCCTGCTCGACGAGGAGACGTGCGGGCTCGCACCAACTGCTACTCCAATATTTCGCCACTACGGCTAGTAACCGAAACTAGAGCTAGAGCTTTAGCAGCTCTAGCGTCAGGAGGCCGAGCCCGCCGTCCCGACGTAAAGCGCTCAAGTATTCAAGCCGGACTCGGGCCCTCCTATTACCTCACAGGGAAATCCTTAGGAGGTCCTTCGTCCGCTTTTTAGTCTCTGTGGCTGGGGGACAAACAGAAAGCAGGGAACGGAGGAGGGGCGCCGCAAATGCGTTCCACACCGCGGCCCATTGCTGCAGGAGAAACCTGCGACCTTGGAACGGGCCGATGGCCGTCTCTACCTTTTGAAGGCAGCTGGACCACGCATCCGAAGGGAGATAATCACCCATCGGTACACAGAGGTACTCAAAGTACCGTACCGTGGGGATCCTCGAACGGACCCAGTCCGGCTGCCCTACCCACGCCGCACCGATTGGCATAACGGACCACTTCGCCCTGTTCACCTGAAGCCCGATTCCCCGACTTAGCAGGTCGAAGAACTCCCGGACCGCCGATGCCGGGATGGACTTAGGAGCAGCAGCAGTAGATCGTCCTCATATGCTGACACCGTGCGCGTACCGGGATAGTCGCGCGGCAGGTGCGCTAGAGATTCCCTGTACACTCTCAGTACCAACTCGAAGTAAGTACTGAAGAGCAAGGGACTCAGGCTGTCTCCCTGCCGTATGCCGCGTCGCACCGGTACGCCGAGTACGGTGTGCTCACTGAAAAAATCTGGATGAGCGCGTCTCGCCAGCAGGATCGAAGATAGGTCAGCAAAGAGACAGGGAAGCCCAAGCGTTTCAGGAACTCCAGACGGAGCCTCTGGTGTACACAGTTGAATGCTTTAAACAAATCGACTGCGACTGCGAGGGCTCCGCCGCCGCTTGGAGAGTACACGTTGGCAATGCTCAGATCGATGGAGTCGGACCAACTGATGGTCCACCGCCCGACGCGACCTTCACTATCGAACCGTGCGCCCTTTGCCGCAGCCTCGACAGCTCGACGAAGCAGGAACGCGACACCGCAAGATTTAACGGTGCCGCGACGCCAAAGCAACCGTCCACCCGAGATACGCTCGATCTCCGTAGCTTGATCTGCGGAGATCACGTGGATTTCTTGCAGCAGCACAAGCTCGAAGGATGCCAGGGTGGAGGCCACGTCTCGTCTCTTGCCGTCGGCGCTTAGCCCGTTGACGTTCCAACAGGCAGTTCGCAGACGGCGGCAAGAGGCGATTTTCGGAAATAGGGCTGGGTACGTGGCGTTTCAGCACCTGTCAACGGTCAGGTGGGAGGGACGAGTAAGGGAACCGCGGCCATCTCAGGCACCTGATGCACCTGGGGCACAGACTCTACCCTTTCCCTCCCTCCGGTGTCGCAGCGTGAGGTTACCTCTCGAGGAGAGTCCCCGGAGTTCCCCACTTTATTCGCACGCTCGCTTCCCTCAATTATCTCTTCCTTTTCCAAGGACGGGATAATTTTGCGGGTAGCCTTCTTCGTGCGATTGGCCTTCGGGCGGGAGGCCGCGATGCCGCAGGCTGTGTTTTCCGCCTCTGCGTCAGAGTTCCGATTCTCCGACTTCTTGATCGAGGTCGGACGCCTTAAGGCCTTTTTCGCAGATTTTAGAAGACTCTGCATGGACGCAGCAAGCACATCCCACGCTCGCTCAAAGGCGACGTCGTCGAGCATGCGTTCGACGACGGACGCCACCGCCGGGTCGATAGCCACCGGCATTAAATTGCCGGAGGGTTGAAAGTCGGCAGCGACGAGTGCAATTTTGTGGCTCTGTTCGACCGCAGGAATGCGCTTGATAACGAGAGAGCAGCGTTTATTATTTTCGCGACGCGGCAAATCCTCGCTGTGTTTCGCGACATTTTTTTTTGCTTTCTTGATGCTTTTCTGCCTCTTGGATTTTAATACCTGCCATGCAGGTTCCTTTCCGTTCTCCTCGACCGTGTCCGAGTTTTCCAAGTTCTCGGAGCTGACTTTCATCTGGGGCACGATAGTGGTTTTTCGAGCGGCTGCTCTCTCTCGGGCTGCCTGAACTCTTTTTCTCTCCGCGCGCTTCTTCGCATTCCGTGCGGACGCGACGCGGACTTCATTTTGCGTGCACAATGGAAGAGTGTGCCCGGGTTGCTTTCATTGCTTGCACTGCAAGTGGGGGCACCTTTTTTACAGGTTACCTTAAGTGCTGCAATGCCCGCAGAAATGCGGTGTACCGACATACTAGATATCAACGGGTTCGCCGTTGACCTCCAGCTTGTTAGGTAGGGAGCAACCCTCGCAGATCGTGATACGCGCGGAAGCCATTCCGCAATTCAGGAGGTCGTACTACCAAAACCGAGTCGGCCTTTTCCACAACGCGTGGACAGTTCCAATTTTAACTTTTTCCTTTCGCACAGCCTCTTCGGCCATTCGGAATGTGATTCCGAGGAGGTGGATCACCATAGAATTATCCTCCGTGATGGGGAGGAGCCGGCGATTTCCTAAAGGAACAGGTGTACGGAGCAGACGCTGGGCAAGACTTGCTTCTTTGCAAATCACCTCAACGTACTGTCCACCACTCCTGATGGTCATCGCCAAGAGCTCCTCCTGGGGTACCTTGAGGGAGTGCATCGCTTTAGAGAAAGCGCGTGCACTCTGAAAGGAGTAAAGGTTGCCTACCTTGTAGAGTAGACGGGGATTGTACCCCTCCTCCAAGTAGGCTTTTAACTCAGCAGCAGCCGCTTGCGTTTGCGCCGCAGCCACGGAACTCCAGCTTCTCCCTAGCGAGGCAGTCGCTTCTGTAGGGGCGGTTGCCCCCATATCCAATGATTCAGGAGGCGACATGGACGTCGCTCCCTCCTTAACATTGGTGGTGGTCCCAGGCATTGCTACCTAGCCAGCACATCATCCTCTGGCACACCAAGAAAACAACGAAAAAACATAAAACCATCAACGCTTAAGAGCGAAACAAAAACCCGTTTGCTCTCGCTCGAGGACTGGGACGTTCTGATAAGATCGGTCCGCGAGTTCTGCTACCGGTTTCCCTTGCACCAGCTTTCGCGCGGCATTGGAGAGGGCGTAATCAACAGCAGAGTTTTTCTGCAGGTCCGCTCCTTTTCCAGGTGCGCGGACATTCGTCGATTATCTGAGTACAAGGCCAAGGCCGAGCGCCAGGTCTGGCTGATAGGTGCGACAGTTCTGCTCGACGACGAGGACTGGGAATGCTTGGCTCCAGCCGACGTTTGCCACCCGGATATGCCGGGGCATTTATTATTCTGATTTTCTACAAAAATTAAATAATAAAGTCTTTAAAAAAAAAAAAAAAAAAAGATGTTTTCTGTGGGGAAACACTGGGTTCTCACACCTTGCTGGACGTGTCGGTTGCCGGTGCATAGACCGGTTAGGTCCATTCCCAAGGCGCATGGGAAGGGAAAACTAAAACAAAAACAAACAAAAAGAAAGATAACGGGGAGAAAAACAGTTGTATGGGGAGGAAGGGGGTTGCAGGGTAGGGATCACTGGGCGCCTGGGTCGGACCTCCGCATCCTGTTGAGGATGCAGTCAAGTTCAGTTTTTATTGTGAAAGGTAGACGCCACCTTGTCGCCGTCTCTAAAGAGATCGTCGTCCAGTGGATGGCGTCCCTGCATCTTGGGCCACTTCTTCTGGAGTGCCACCTTTGCACGATGCCGCGCACGCAGCAGAGGACTGCTCGAGACGCAGCGGGGCGCAGGCCGTCACGCAGAAAGAGGCGACGGTAAATTTCCTTAGGGTTGCCTACTGGAAGATGGAGTATTGAGGCGATTTGACTCCAGAGTCCATCCAGGGCGACACCCTCGAGGGTGAGATGCGGGAAGGTTTCTCTTTCTCCGCACTTGACACAGCGGACATCCACATTCCCCAGTGTCCAGTGAGACAGGCGTGCTCTGCTTAACAGTCCCCAGTGCAGAAATAGCAACGCCGTCTCCTGCCACTTCAACGGAAGTGTGCCGCAATCCCAACACGCTGGGGGCCACTTCACCTCCTCCGGAGGTATTGCGAGCAGCTCTTTCCAGCGCGCAAGTCCGTGGGACGGAAAGTCAGGCGCTATTACTGTTCTCTGTATGCAGAGGCACCTACTGAACGCAGCCCCTCCCTGCTGCTTCTGCCGAATGATGCACCTGTTGTAGAGGAAAAGGAACGCGCGCGTCTCGATGAGCCCATCACGGCTGAGGAAATTTCCTCGGCCATCCCGGGGCTCAAGAGACGAAAAGCGCCAGGCGAAGATGGGCTCCCCGCGGAATTCTTCTAGTGTTTTGCGGCGGAGCTCCTCCTCCTCGTGCTCCAACTCTCGTCGCTGATGCGAGATTCGGGCGATGTCTTCGCCTCGTTTTGCTCTGCGAAGGTGCGTGAACTGCCGAAAGGCGGAGATTTGCGCCAACTGAACAACTGGCGTCCGATCACATGAGTGAATTCGGAGGTCAAGTTGTTATCGAAACTTTGGGTGGCGCGGATGGGTAGGATCGCCGAATCCTTGGTAAGTCCGGAGCAGACGTACGCTGTTCCTGGGCGACCAATGGACGCGAATCTCTTCTTCATCCGCACATGGCTGCAATTCCAGCATCGTGTGGCGGTGGATCGTCGTGCGGAAGCGACGCCTTCGATCTTTCACCGACAGAGGCGCGGGACGCAAACGGAGACACCGGGAGCCTTGGCGGTTGCAGTCGATCTGCACAAAGCTTTCGATTGCGAGAACCAAAAGCTTCTTGAGCTTTTGGAACGTCTTGGTCTTCCGGCATCCCTGTTGGCGTACTTACGCTGCTGATGGCGCCACGCAATTACATCCATTGTTTTCAAAAGCTGTCGCGTATACGGCGTGCCGGTACGACGAGCAATTAGGCAGGGTGATAGCTTAAGCCCGCTGCTCTTCAGCATCTATTTTGAATTGGTGCTGGAGGCTTACAGGCTGACGCTAGCCAACCTGCCGAGCTCCTGTCCAGGTACGCCCGCCGTGGCAGCCTATGCCGACGACCTGCTTCTCCTGTTGCCCATGTCCACCCCGACAGCGTCGCTTGAAGATTTCTTTGAGTTGATCCGTCGTGGTGCGGGCGTGAGCGTTAACAGGAGTAAGTGTATTGTTGTTCCGGTGGGTGCGACGTAGGAGGTGCAGTCCGACTGGATCGGCCTGAGGATCCCCACGGGCATGTACCTCAGGTACCTTGGCGTGCCGTGGGGCGACTTCTCCATCTCAGAATTGTGGTCCGACTGCCTTCGGAAAGGCAGAGCGTGCACTTGGCCCGTTTTGAGGAGGCGAGTTCGTCTTGCCGGAACGGGCCTGCATCTGGAACACCTTCGTTGCCTCCCTCCTCCGCCCCCTGTTTTTTTGTTTGTCCACCCCCCAGGAAGTCAAAGTCTAGGCGCAGCTCCTTCTACGCAAAGCGTTGTTGGGCGCTGCAAGTTCCGGCGTAAGACTTAAAGACTTGGTGGCGCCGCTTCAGGATGCAGGCTTGGGCATCCTCGACTTAAACAGCATCGAACTGCAGGTGCAGTTTCGCATGCTGCGGCTCTGTGCCAAGCTGTGGTGTACGCCGTGGTGCTTACCCGCACGCCTTATACTGAGGTGCTGCACGGGAAGCGAGGCACTGATTTCGTTGCTTCCCCACTTTCGGCACACCAGAATAGGGTTTGGCCTCCCGCTGAGGCAGCTGTCCTCACTGCTGGAAGCCCAAAGCTGGATCTCCTGCCGCGATATGAACATTAATGCATGGCGGCAGGAATCTTTTTCATCGTGGGCAGCTTCCGAAGGAACGCGCTTGGAAGATCATCTACGCCTGCGACTTCTCCTCAGTCATCAAATGGACGAAGTCATGCAGGACAAAAAGTTGTTCGATCGTCTGGCCGATACACCACTTGCCGCAGCGCTGTCTGCCCTCAGGGCAAGCAACGACGGTTGCGTACCTGCGAAATGGGAGTTCTCCTGCAAAATAGCAGGAGTCAGTAAGCTCCTCGGCAGATAGACAACAAAGGAGCTGGTGCAAGCCGCAACTCCTCGGAATCGGGCGAAGGGCCTGCTTCGGTGGAGCAAACATTTAAGTGTGCCTCCCGAAGAGGTAGTTATTCCTTCCGTTTGTTTGGACAGCTCCGTGTTCCCCCTAAAGAGGAAGGAAGATGTGCTGTTCTTTTCACATTGTGCATTACACTGTAATAGGCAGCGATGCATCGTTTCCGGGGGTGCTGCTTTGCCAAACTGTTTAAGGTGCGGAGAGTTCCAGCCTTTTCCGCACCTTTTGCTGGACTGCGGTGATCTCCGGGAACTGTAGCGAAGGCCCACTTCGATCATCATGCCACAAGGAGGCACTGCCATTGATGTGCGGCGGCGCTTCTTCAGCAAAAATGGACTTTCGGTTGGCGCGATCGTCGCAACCATGTGTTCCGTTCGCGCCATCGTGAAGGCCCGATACGCCCTGGAGTTGTCAGCGCAGCGAAGGGTTGCTCACCTGCTTGCAGCTCAATTCATGGAGATGGCTTCAAGGTGGTCTCATCTTCGTGACAAGGTGAATGAGGACATCACCGGCATACATCGCCGGTTTACACACCTTTGAGAACGGCGTAATCCGGTGACCCCTGCGACCTCTCGCCCACCCATACCCCGTCCCCGTTCGCTCGGTAAAATTTCCGGTGCCTATGCTTTTATCCCCGTGTCCTACAGAGCGCTCCCGAAGACCCTTATCACGTTTTCCTTATTCATTGTTTTTATTTTATTTTAGTTTCTTTGTGTTCCCCGCCCCCTCACACCGTTCGCAAAACTGTTACTCTGGCCTGGGTGCCAGCAGTATTCTCTTCATTCTTGTTCAGTCGTCGGTTGGGAGTTTGGTTGCCAACTGGTTTATTTTGTATAATTGTTTTTTTTGGTTATGTTATATGGAATGAACGCCCCGCCGTGACCGGGTGAGAAATCTCCTGCACCTGTTCCGGAGAGATCATATGGATCTCCTGCAGCAGCGCAAGGTCGAACGATCCTAGAATGGCGGCCATGTCTCGTCTCCTGCCGGCGTCTGTCATGCCGTTCACGTTCCAAACGGCGATGCGCAGACGACGGCGGAAGGAGATTCCCGGCATTACTGCCGGGAAGGTGACGGTGTAGGGGAACATGCCTCTTCCGAGATGGGTGAGATGACCATTAGGGTTTCCGCCTCCTCAGGCACCTTGGGTACCTTCCGGGCTTCAACCCACTCCATTTACTCCGTGTCTGTGCGTGGTGGTCTCTCGGGTAACGACTCCCGGTATTCTCCCGCGCTCATGGCACCCTCGCAGTCGGAAGTCATCTCCACGCCTCCGGTCTGGAGAGGGGCTTTTCAGGGTTTGCTGGAGCTCCTTCCAGCCTTCCGTCGGGTTACCGCGGAGATGGAAACTTGGTTTCCGTCCTGCGCTTCAAAGTCGGAAGTTACCGGCTCCTCGGTGGAGGCCGGACGCCTATCTGCTTTGTTGTTAGCCTTGGAGGGGTGTTGCTGCAACGATGCAGCCAGCTCCTCCGCCGCACGCTCCAAGGCGGCGTCATCGTTCACGGACTCGATGACGGACGCTTCCGCCGGTTGGCTCCCCACGCTGTTGACATTTTCAACAGTGGGTTTTTCACCCGGGTAAGCCGGAGCTTTTATCACTAAGATTTTGAGATGACAAAATTCTGTAATAAGGTCTTTGTTGTTAAAAATTTTTCTTTTTCGGACGTCAGACGTTCATAGAAATTCAGTAGCACTTGTCCTTACCGACCCTGATGCCGAAAAGGTCCTTCACTGGCACCGAAAATGGAAAAATAAAAAGAAAACAAAACAACAAAAATTCAATCGTCTGGAGGGCAATGTTTTTATGGAGAAGGAGCTAGGGAGGGGATCACGGTGCGCCGTGAGCAGGCCTTTTCATCCGATTTCGGATGCCAACAAGTGCCGGCCAATGTTTGCGAAGTCGGCGCCAACGGCACGCATTTTCCAAGGAGATCGCTGCCCAGTGGACGGCATTCCGGCTGGTCCTTCCTCTCCTAGACGCGGTCCACTTCTACAGGATACCGCGTATGCAGCAGAGCACTGCTACGCTCCCGGAGGCTGGCAAGACGTCTCGCGTCAGGAGGCGTCGGAATATGTTCTTCGGGTCACCCTTCGGAATGTTGAGGATCGACGAGAGTCTGTCCCACATTTCGCGGAGGGCAACACACTCCAGAATCAAGTGACGGAAGGTCTCTCGTTCCCCGCACTCTGCACAACTAGCATCCACATTCCCCGATGTATAGCGAGACAGGCGTGCTCTGCTTAAAAGTCCCCAGTGGAGCAGATGCAACGCCGTCTTCTGCCACTATAGTAGAAGTGTGCCATTGTACCATGATGCCGGGGGCCACTTTACCTCCTCCGAAGGTATACCGAGCAGCGCGCCCCAGCGTAAAAGTCCGTTAGGCGGGATACTCGGGGTACTAGCGTCCGCTAGTACCCCGAGAGGTATAGTCCTCGAAAGGACTAGGCTTGGTCCATACTGCATGGACCGTGCCTTCTTTTCCCAACGCGGCGCGTAACTGTTCTTTCCGCATCCGCGCGGTAACACCTAAAAGGTGGACCAGCATACTGTGGTCTGCCGTAATGGGAAGGAGCCTGCGTGTCCTCATCACCACGGGGGTTTTGAGCAGACCTTGGTCCAGATCTGCGTGCTTGCAGATCACCTCTACGTACTGCCCACCGCTACGAATGGTCATAGCGCAGAGCTCCTCCTCTTTATTATCGAGAGCGCGCATCCCCTTCGAAAAGGCGCGCGCACTCTCAAAAGAATACAAATTTCCTACCTTGTAGAATAGTGATGGGTGATACCGCTCTTCTACATAGGCAGATAATTCCGCCGTGGCTGCAGGCAATGGCGCCGACACGACGGCGCTCTACGCTCGTGCTGCAGCGGGGAGCGTTTTTTGGGGGGCGGACGCCCCCACCTCCTTCGCCACTGAAAGCGACGTTGCCGTCGCCCCCTGGTACTCCAACTTTTCTGGAGGCGACGTTTCCGCTGCCACTTGGCACTCCATTTTTGCAGGAGGCGACGTTGCCACCGCCCCCTGACACCCACTGGTGGTCGTGTCAGGCATTGCTGCATGATCGACCACCACCACACGAAGCCTACACCTAGGGACGGTTCCCGGCACGAGGAGCACCGAGGAAACACGTCCGCTCTAGCCGACGTCAACCTTTCGATTTTCACCCGCATTTTTCCGGGTCGTTTATTAAAAAAATAAACTTTGTAAACAAATGATTAATGGCTGTAGCAATGCTCCAGCCAGTAGCTAAGAACCACACCGCCTGCCAATTCACCGGTTTCTAGACCGGTACGGTCCACCAAGGCAGCAGGGGAAAGGGGGAAAACAAAAAAAAAAAAAAAACGGTGGGAGAGAACGGGAAGGGATCACTGTTGCTGCTGGGGCCGCATCATCCCTCTCAGGATGCTAAAAAGCTCTTGTTTGTTGTGAACATCCAAATGGGGCCATCGCGACGCCCTCCTCAATAATTCGGAGGCGCACTTGATGGCTTCCTGATCGCTAGGTCCTCCCGTCGCCGTGCTCCAGGCGGCGACGATCCCACGAAGGCAACAGAAGTCTGCTACCGAGGACGCTGGCCGCAGGGCGTCGGCAACGAAGAAGGCTTTTAGTGCGTCCCTGGGGTTACTGCAAGGGATACCGATGGCCGCGGCAAAGCGAAACCAAAAGGGCCGAAGGGCAACACAATCCACTAGGAGGTGCGGAAGGGAATCCCGTTCCCCGCACCTTACACAATTGGGATCCACCGCTCCCCAGGTCCAGTGGTGTCGACGGGCGTTGCAGGGGAGTCCCCAGTGCTGTA
>JAYWIR010000226.1:0-23581 GCA_036172245.1 Raillietiella orientalis
AAATTAATTATTGTCATTGCGGAAGGATTCCTCGCTTCGTCAAAACCCCTTCTATACCATGAAGATCACAATCTCTTGACTGCTCACCTTCTCCAGGATAAAATTGAAATTCCACGGTTCTGTTTTATTCCACAATTACCTTCAGAACCTGAAAGTACTTGCGAGACAGTCCGAAATTCTATTGCTGGAAGTCAAAATTAGCAAGATATCTTCTTTGCAGAGCGTGCAAGAGTTGATCTTCAGTATGATAAACGAAATGTAAAGCTCTGTGAATTGACCGTAGGTGCACGAGGGTACACCTTTCCTGGGAACGAACACGTGCATTTTTCCGAAGGATGTTGGAATACCATGGAAGACAGAAACTCCGGCAGAGGCATTCCGCTGCAGAAATGTACCGCAGCTACATTACCTAGACGTATACAGGACAGCATATTGCAAGGAATATCTGACCATGAAGAGTGATCTGAATCCGCGGCTTTGTTCATACATTCTCCGACAGCGGAAAATCAAGTACAGTCTTGTTGGCACGAAAGTGGGAAGAAATTCGTAATAAATAATGAATTGGCTGCCTGAATGCAGCGTGTCAGTGCTCCGTGACAGCAAACGGTAGCTCGCCGAAAACCTTCCCCATACATCGACATCTGCATATCGATGAACCTATATGAATCTGCTGTGTCGTTGTGGCCACATTTAAAATGCAGTCTCCATAAATGCTTTTACTATCTAGGAAAAAAATCAGGTAGAGATTCGTTCAGCAGTAGACATTCCTCTCGAGTTAATCCAACCTTCAGGGAAGACGATCGACTTGCATTGCTGTTCAACGACGATGGTGCATGCAAGTGAACATTTGAAAGCTCGCCGGAACCGGACGATCCCAGCGAAAACGCAACAACCACGAGGTCAACTCTTTTTCAAGAGATCCACTCCATTCCATGACATTCAACATGATGATAAGGGATGTGTAAGACAGTAGCTTATCGACGCTTATTCTCGAAGGACGCGATCTGCGTTGACACATGCAGCACGACAGTGTGCTCTTCAATCTCTTCCTTTGTCGGATGCGAACCTGCTGCCAACCTGTTCCTCGTTTGCTTTATCACGACGGAAAGCGCTGTCTCCGACGGTGACGATCGTTCCTCATGTGCACAAAAAAGAACAACAAACGTTTCGGAGAAATTAGAAGCGAGATTAGAAAGTATCCATGATGACAACGGATGGAGAGAAATGATTTGATTCGGAGAGAGCATTAAAGAAAGCATTCAACCGTGCAGAAGACGTGCTTTCTAGATGGCATACCACCATGAGATATTCGTGGAGAGCGTTGGGGCCTCTGCAGGTACGTGTTGACACTTTGGGATAAACGGGATTCGTGTCGATGAGAACCGCTGTGTAACGTAGGGACGAAAGAACGAGAATAAACAACGAAGAGATTGCTGTGCCACTCACCCTACAGCCGCTTTCGCATGGCTCTTAAGATTAGTACGGGCGCGAGGCGTGCCGTGCCGAAATGCGAAACTTCTGCAGACGGAGACCTTTGTGTACACTGCAAGGCGCACCAGGGAACTCTGAGCGGGCGAGCCAACGCTTCCATCACCGCAGCAGTTTTCGGGCATCTCGGTGCCGCCTGGCCGCACTTCCTCACAGGTCCGATGTAGCCACCCGACCGCAATTCTCCTCGCAACTAACATGCTTTTCGATCCCTTTCTAATTCCTTTTCTTCCTGAGAGCTCTGCGTATCCCACGGGGAAAACTGAAACGGAGATGAGCTCTTCCCTGTACCGGAAACTATTGCTGTGCACCGTTTCCCTTGCGCACGGACATTCACATGCTTCCAGATGTGTGAACCTATTGGTTTCAGTATCTTTCAAGGAACACAGAACAAGCGACGCATTGAGGATACATTCACCTGTGTCGAGAATGGACTTTTCCATGCTTTTGTACAAACGAATCGAAAGTGTAAAATTTTTGGATACTCCGTCAAGTGTGATGAATGTCTCAATCTCTGGTATTCTTATTGGTATACGCACTAAATAAACATGTCAAGAATGGAAATTAAGATAAGGATTTCCACCGAACATTAGTTTTTTAAGAAGTGTGCCACTTCAGTTTCAGTTCAGAAAGAAATCCTCAAGGATTCCCGCCGCCACTCAGCAGTAGCTTGTCTTCGATTCAAGCATCGCTCAGGCTGTTTGTCTAGTTTCCTATCGACGCCGTTATGGAGGCAACAACCTTCAATGTTGAGAGTTAAGAGAGGAAGGATTTGATCCGCTTGCCCCAAGCGAACCAGGAAAACGGAGGTGTTCCTCTCGAAAGTTAGCGGTCACGAGTTCCTCGAGAGTTTGAGCTGATAATTCCGCATACGGCCAATCCGAAAACGTGACTCCTGCTTAGATGAAATTCTTTATCGTGCTAGGCCGCGTTGGAAGCTGTACAGCTCTACCATTTCAAACTAAAGGTTTGATCCGCTCATCTACTTTGGAAAACTATCATCTACCAAAGAAGATTCTTAACATTCGCCACATGTTGGCTCCGCGTATGTAGAACCGTTTTTGGTCTCCTTGCAAACCTTCTAGAAAGATTGTAAATCTAGGAACACAGGCAGACATCTTGCCATGATTTTGCTTCAATTGATGCGAAACTATATACAACACGTCCCAGCGACGAACTGCTTTCAAAAGGCAAACGACAAAACCTATGGTGTATGCACTATATTCCTGGAAGTAATCGGCTGCTTCATTTTCAAGCTATGCGATAAAAAAATGTTGTGAAAATGAGAATCTTGATATCCGTAGCTCATTTTCCGTAACTCGCATGGATAATGAAAGATTTGCTCAGTCACTTTTTTCCGCAAAAGGACTTTTCTCTGCGCCATTCTCGATTTCATCACGCAAGCTGTCCGCGAACGCAGTACATAGTTAGGAAGACTGCGCGGAAAGAGCACTTTCGCGACTTTCAAGCCAACGATCCCCCAAGGGCACCCCGTCGTTGCCAAGGAAGAGAGAAAAGAGCTAGGTAAGAGGAGAAGAAGCGGCTACATCGCGATAGAAATAAGAGAATGCTTCCTATCTCGTATGCACGACCAATGGAGTGACATCAAAGTGGGTAACAAGGCAAAAAGAGCATGACCGCTTTGACCACCAAGTGCCTCCGTCTTCTGGAATCTAGCCACGAAGTCAGCAGAGTACAGTATCGTGTGACTCCACGGATCGTTATTCTTAAGGCAAACAAATACGAAATTGACATCTGCCGCACCAAATCTCGATTTGGCAATTCACTTTGCTGCGTGGCAAAACTGGAAGCTGGATACCTCTTTCGGATCGCACAGAAATGGCTTTCCAGTGCTGCGGAGGATCTGCAGTCGAGATGTCCTCAAGGTATGGTTTAATGCGCTCTGCTCTAGAAACGAACTTGTTTTCTGAGGGATCACCATCCTTGCAGCAGTGTTGCTTACGAAATTGGAGAAGCTTTTCATGACGACACCACTATAGGCAGCGTAGACGCAAATCCTCTCGAGCTCATTAGCAATCCATGTGCCTGTAATCAAGAATTTACATTTTCTCAACCCACGTAGTATGGAGAGCATATGTAGTACACGTATACGAAGTTCAGAAACATCAAAGTTACGTGTACATTGCTTCCATTAAATTGTATTGCTGTTGATATGGGTTTATGTAAATTGCATGCATATGAAGCCAGCGAATGTGTACAGACTTTGTTAATGCCCGTATGGTGGAGAATCAGTCGGCAAAAAAGAGAAACGGTAAACTCCTGGAACGAGCAGAGCTAAAACTTGTCATTTGGTCTTCCGACTTTTTATGTCTGAACCAACTGTAGAAAAAATTTTCGAAGTATTGGGTGAATGACGCTGCTTTCGGTAACGCAAGCGCACAGTGAACGCGTTTGTTCAGAATTTATGAATCCTATGTGAATATCATCTTTCTTTTGCTATGTGTTTTGCGATGTACCCAACCAACCGAAACAGCAATCAGAACTTCATCTGCTAGCAATCGTAGCGTATAAGTCCATGCAAATTACAGAATGGGTTCCTGATATGTGGTTGTTAATAAATATTCATGCTCGTTTCTTCCTGAAGTTTATTTGCGTATTAATGAACATATCAATTTCACTTAAGATTTGCCGGCAGCTTTGATATCCGTAAACTCACGGAACTCCAGAATTCGGGAATGCGAACGAAACTCAAATGGCGACTCATCAAACAGAGGACGAACAAGATGAGAGGACGACACTCGTGCCAGCATTACGATTCCATTGCTTGTTCCGCTACTACAAAATCACAAACCTGAAGAAGGGAACAAATGCCACTGGGGAACGAAGCTCCCGGCGAAGAAGTACTCACCTGAGATGGAAGACTAGCAGTAAACAGGGAACTAAAAAAAACCACATCTCGCTCCCCATGAAACGCGATGTGGTTGGGGGTCTCCTCAGGGATCACTCTCGCTCGGAAGCATGCAGGCCGCATCCAGAAAACGAAGTACGCGACGCCAGCATCGCGAAAGATGACTAGTAATGCAGAGAGAGCCATGACTCTTGTTAGCGGATCCGTGCTGCGTGGAGCGGCGTCCGCATGGACGCCGTTCCGCTTCGCTGCGGTCGAGCTCCGGCCGGCACGCGAGCGCGTCCATGGTGCCAGACAGCAGCTGCTGCTGATCCGGCTTCCGTGCTGCTGGGTGCTCCTGCAGATGCTCCTGGTACCTCTTCGTCTGCACTGCTGGTATCTCCTCATGCAAGTCCTCCTGAACGGCGTAGCCCGCTAGAAGTTGCTCTATCAGCACCGCTCTTTGCTCTTCTTCGGGGACCTCGACGATGGTGTTAAGCTTCGTGCGGTATAGGAAATACAAGCGCAGGTAGCGTCTGTTCTGGATAAGGAGGCGAAGGTAGATCCCGGTTTGCTTGCGCAGCGTGCGATTTGCTGATTTGTCCGGCATGCCTGGAAGAAAAAATAATAAAAACAAACATGAATCCACTTTGCGTCACGGAGGGCGTTCAGCTGTCACACAGGTGGGCAAGGTTGTGGCGATTTTCCGTGCACAGGTCGCGAGCGTTGTACGGAAAGTTTGGCTTCTTCCGCGGTCGAATGGCCGCGAAAGCGCGTTCGCCCGCGCGCGGCCTGCCCTCTGGCACAATCCGCAGCCGCAAGCCGCAGCCGAACGCTCACAGGGGTGTTCACCGTGAGCAAGGTCGGCCAGCGTTCCTCTGGCCGCGCACTCCCTACTGCTGGCCGATGTCCTCTTGCACGGTGGTACTCACTGCTGGAGGCTTGCGTCGATATTAGAGCCTGATGGTGCGTCTTGCGTGCAGTCAAAACGTTCCAAGAACAATCAACTTACAGTACGCGAGACAAGAGAGAACGCAGTCCGTCGTCGACTGAAAGCATTTCTCGAATGCTGTAAATTTCGAATCCGTGATCCACCAATGGAATGATGGACCACGATGCCATGATGTGTGTCGTCACGGCAGCGAGACCAATGTTCTGCTGGACATGAGTGCAGCTAACGTTGGCGCGACCGGCGTTCCGCGGGCAGCGAACCGCTCCTGCGCGCTCGCGTGCAGCTGACGAGCCGCTTACGCTGTATCTCAGTCAGTTGTGGGCCGCCGAGAACGAAGCACTGCGCCCGCCTCCGCGTTGCGACCGCGAACGCGTATGTGGGATCTCGTTGTAGAAGGCGCTCCATGAGGGTCTCTTGTGGCTGCTGTAATGCCGCGACGTACGGTATAGCTACGCAGTTGCCACGAGAAGTTTTCGTTGCGTCGCAGCATGGGACCGCATTTACACTGCGAATCGATTGCACTCTTATTCCAGAATTTTGCAATTTTACCATTAGTGTTGTTGCCGAATTCACTTGAATTTATTTTTGAATGGAGGAATTGTGAAATGATTGGAAGCGAATCCTTCACAAAGTTCCCTCCTTTCCAGCGTTACGACCAAGCGAATTCAAATTCATGACTGTTTTAACGTTTTATCCCGAGAGATAGTGGGATGCACGCTACTGTTAAAGATAAGTATAAAGGCTTTGTGGTTACGGCATCCGCGCGTGGCACGATGCGTCGCGGGATCGAATACTATGGCAGCAAATGACGCAACTGCGTCGTTGGGTTCCGAGTTTCTCCTGCAATGGCGATGGTTGTCCGATGATATTCCGGCGAGGCATCGGTGGTCGTTTAAGCCGGAGACCCCTCATGAAGGCCGGAACAATGGCAGTCGAACTTCGAGTCCTTTCACGAATCCAGGGAGTGGGAAGTTTCCCATCCGCTAGTACAACGGACAGCAGACCACTTAGCGTGGGTCAAATCCGATTCTTCGCCACATTTCAGAGTGCAATGTGAGGAACATGGAGCAAGAACACGCAAGGGCTTCTCTCCTAGTCGTTAGCTGGAGCGGACCGCCCTCAGCGGTGGTACCCTTCCATTCATGCTCTTCAGAAAAAACATGGAGCAGCAGCCCTCGCGGGATTAACACAAGGAAGCAAGCTTGAGCGATTACCTACAAGAAAGCCCAGAGCAGCTTCTGAGTTTCCGAAGCGTGCTTTCGGGGTTCATTTCAGAAGAGTGAACAAAAACGCTTCCATTGCGTTTTCCCTCCGAAGAAGAAATTCTCCCAAGCCGATTCTTTCTGGGTTCCCTTCGGAGAACTTGAAATGGAGAGGACCACCAGACGCAAGGGAAATGAGCCTTCGAAGAAGTTGAAATGAGACAATTTCAAATCGAGTGGACCTCCCTGTTCATTAGGGAAATAGGGTGCTTCCGGAGAGAAAGTGAAAGGAGACAACTTGGGTGGGAGGTGAGATCCCCATGGGTGAGAGAGGAACGGACAACGAGATCTTTCTGGATTCATATCCATAGCTCCTTCTGGGGTGCTCCATCTTGTAGAAAACATCGGCCCTTGCCTTAGACGGAGAGCCGTGGTAACAAAACACTGTGTTCAAAAAAGTAACGTGCGCCTTACGGCACGCGAGAGGCTCATGAGGCACATTTCACGGACGGAAACAAAGAAAACTGGAGAAGAAAAGAACGAACAAATTAGGCAAACTCTAGGATTAGTGTGGCTTTCCAGTAACAAGGAAAGAAAGTTAAAAACGGAACCACATTGAAAAGAGAACGGAAAATCTAGTGTTACAGGCGCACAGTGGAGAGAACCGTCATCTTGCTGATTGCGAATTCATATGAATCGAGACTGTTCATCACCTGCAGCCCACCTACATACCTGAGAAAGGGTTCCCCGAAACTTAACAGTTCGGTTCTCGGATCATCTAGGCGTCAATGAAGAAATGTACTTCCGCAGTAAGGATTAAGACACTTCAGGCTGTTTGTGACCAAGCCGCTTATGAATCGCGCAACAACCGTCCGATGATGCGAACATTGCAGCAGTTGGAGAAAGCTGAGGGAAAATCGCCGATCTTTGATTCCATGAGTTGCTGATGAGAGACCGAATTTTTCGTCAGAATGCAAAGCGACTCATTATCCGCATCTACGGCGAGAAAACCGCCAGAGTGCTGACACATCAATATGCACAGTTAAACGCAGGGGTACAAAGAAATCGACGCATACATTTTTCAGCAGCAAGAATCCGTTGATATGAATAAATGCATGTGAGCATCGGAATCGTGTCTTGAGTTCCATCGACTATGATAACCAAAAGATCAAGTCAATCATCGCACTTGGTACATGAAATTTTGAGTTCATTCGCAATCCAAGGCACGCATGTTGCTTTGCAGCAATCAAGAACGGTGAAAGTACTGGTAGAAACAGAAAGACCATAAAGTATTGACACATTTGTTCCACCATATGTATTCAAGTTGATGATAATCAGCTGTTGGTGAGATAGTCCGCGAGTGAAAATCATATCGCCATCAGCAGCCTGCTATCAACCAGACAGAAATAGCGTCATATCGAGGGATGGATGGCGCACATCCAGCACTTCAGAAGTCCCTTAACGTCCAATAGAGAGTTTGCGAGCAGCGTGTTCCAATGTCGAAGAAACTTGCATGAAACATTGCGGGTGGTGACTTCCTTAAGTGACGAGTTGTCTCTATGCACCCAAAAGATTGCGTTTTGCGTCGGTGGAGCGCCTTATTTCCACACTTCTTCATCTCAGCACCAGGTTGCTGGATATCTGGACAGCAGCAAAAGTACGTGCAGAGAGCGGAGTTGGTTCGCAACATGTTCTTGCGTGTGAAAACTCCCAAGTGATTTGCTGTAAGCGCGCCTTTTGTTCGGTTACGTACAGGGACCAGAAACAGCACCTTTGTGCGATGACGGATCGCAGCGTAATAGGGTAGCTCTACAGAATGTTCCAACTTTTCCAGAGCATCTATTGCGAATCGACCATGGCTGCAAACCAATTTACTAAGAGACCGCTTCCGACTATGAGACCCAACAAATTGTTGGGTGCTTCTGGAAGCAAAATCCGTCGGGAGATTCCACATTTGCTAGAGAACACCAGCATCTTCAGCGTCTACGTAAGCTGAAGTTTCACCCCTTCGTCACACGAAAACAAAGCATCAAGATGCGAAAGACAGTGGCCGTTGTAAACGTTATGAGCATCTCGAAACAAGTGAACCCTGCAGAGCAGCAACTGAGCACCTGGTTTCTCCAGATATTCTAAAGCGCTGCCATTTACGCCCGAGAAACTCGAGACCAAGTGCCTGCTGCAGGGTGGATTAAGCATCCGCTGCTTGCTGTAAGTGGAACGTCAAATCCCTGAAGAGCGCCTGATCTCGATGGAATATGCATCCGAGTGTGTTTCTCGCGAACACGAGGTAATGCAGGATACAATGAAGTGCACAGAAAAGTTCAGGTCTCAAAATCGCGAAAAGTGGAACCAAGAATGTGTGTTGGAAGTATGCAATTCTTGTTGACATTCTCGAGTACCTCACGTAAGCTATGACCATTTCAGAAAGCGAGAACCACAGCAAATCAGCAACTGCTTTTCTCTAGGACAGCATGAAACTCGTTCCCTGCATACGTGCGTCAACTGTAGCTATCCATACGGCAAGGCTCACTGCTTCTGCCCATGAGCAAAAGCAGCAATTGGCGTGAAGGGAAAATAGATCGTCGAAGCACAGTGCCAACGTACATTCACGTAAGACCACATCGGGGTGGTCATTAGAAGCCCACCAAGACTTGTGTCTACATGGATCACGGGTCATTCACATGCAACTTCAAGTGGCGCTGCAACTGGTAAGAAACTGGCAAGGGGAGGATTACCATTGCCAAAATCCTCATTCTTCATCCTTTGCACATCGAGAATTAGAAAAAAGCCAACAGCCAAAGTACCCATAAAGAAAGAGCATCAGCGACATAATCATTATCTCTCTCTATTATTCTCTATCAATAATTTCAGCATTCATAGTTTAATTAAAACATTGATTTATTAAATCAAAAATAAATTTAATGCAATAACCTTTCATCAAGAAATAATTCTTTAACACCCAAAATTACTATTCTCATAAACTAATTCTTGACATCACATACCCCCTCATTCTTACCATCAAATCATACCCACTCATTCTTACCATCGCTACTTTCTCTCCCCACAATAAGAAATAAAACACACAATATAATGAAACACCCCAACACAGATATATCTACTTACCATAACGATAACGAGGCAATACCCCTCGTAATCAAATAATCACATACATTACAAATAAAGTTTTGATTCTCAGCATATAACAACCTCCTAAAAATAAACAACTCGTTTTCAACCTTCAATAAACGATAAATCCATATTCCGGCAAAAATAAAAAAACAAACAATACACCACCATACTGCGCATTATAACCAGTCACCAACTCAGATTCCCTTTCTGAAAAATCATACGGTAAACGATTAACTTCTACTAAACATAGAACACTACATACAATTAATCCACCCGCCATACAAAATACTAAGCATTCCTCTAACTCCACATCTAATTGATATCCACCCAAACACACTACTATACCCATTAATACAACAATCATACATACTTCATAAGAAATCATTTTAGCTACTGAACGCATCACACCAACAGAACTATATTTCCTATTACTGGCTCAGCCACCCATTAATACTCCATATATCCTCCCTGTTGAATAACACACAAACAACATTAAACTTATCATTCCCCCCACTAATCCCCAACTTCTAGCATGAATCACTCACATTCCTACCATCACTGACACCATAATCAACGAAACCAACTTATAATCAACTTTATTTCTATCCATTAAATAAAAATGTTCCTTATTCAACAATTTTGAACCATCAACAATAGGCTGAAAAATACCAACCCCTACTTTACCCGGCCTCTAGCGTCCTTGTACTCCTCCTAAAACCTTACGCTCAACCAAAGTCACGAAAGACACACTAACCAATACCATTCACATCGCAAATGTTCTTTGAATAATCATTAACACGTTCATCTTTCAAAACATCTGAACTTTCCAAACATTAATATTAAGAAACTCTAACTACTCAAAGAATTCTTTAAATCATGGATATTAAAATTTTTCTTCACCCATAAAATATTTTAACTTTCCAATCCTTTCGTACTAAGAAAATACATCGTAATTTAAAGATTTAAACCAATCAGGCTTACGCCCATCTGAACTCAAATCATGTAGGATTTAAGACAGTCTTGCTTAATACAATCTTTCATTCAGGTTATCAATGAAATAACTAACTAGTATGCTACCTTAGTACAGTCAATATACTGCAGCTGTTTATTATATACCGGGCAGATTATACCTTACATTATTCATAAGGAAATGTTTTTAAGAAATAGTTGAAACAAATTTTTGCCTAATTCCTTATAATATTCCCACTTCACAATTTAATCTTACCTAAGATGTTAGTAATTGAAACATTATTTCACATAAATTATTTTTAATTACATTAGATTACCATAATACTTTAAAAATCAACATTAACTTAGTATTAAAACTTTGTAATAGCTACTTCAATGCTCCTAATTTATACCTGTTATTATATTTATAAATAAATTAAGTTTATCCCCAATTTTTACTTACTAATAATTAGAACTATTAATTTGTCAGCATATCACCCCTAAATAAAATTCCGCTATATTTTGTTACATACAACAATCATTTTATTTAACTCATTAACATTCAAACATTAAATATAAATTTTCAATTGATTCCACACTGATACAAAAGGTAATTAATTTTAATACTTTATCACTATTAATTGACTGTCGTATTCAGTACTTTTCACTATCATTATAAAATAAAATTTCTTACTAATAATCTCATACTCAAACTTAACCAAATTTTAAATAATTATCAACTTCAAGCCAATCGTTACTTCTACTAGTAAATTACCCATTTGCCTAGATACACCTTCCGGTACATCTACTATATTACGACTTATCTAATATTATATCAGAGCGACGGGCGATTTGAATTTAATGATTGTTAAATTCAACTTGCTCTTCTTAAACAAATTTACAATTAAATCCTATTTCAATTCAACACATCCAAATTTAAGATAACGTAGTACACAAATCATTCTTTTTTATACTGCATCTTGATTAGCACTCTTAATTACAATCTATTTAGAAAATTAATTACTCTTAAATAAACGAATCAACGATATACAAACACTAGAAAAAGGAAGTTCCTCGCGGATTACCGTTTACTAAGCAAACTCCTCTAATAATTCTCATTACCACCAATTCATATAAGTCCCCTTCCCTTTATTTTTTAATATCCAGCATTTATATTAGAGTATCTAATTCTCTTTTATTTATAATAGCTTATTAAAAACCAATAACCTCCTATCGAACCAAAAGTTCTCATATTAAATTAATAAAACATTAATGTTAATTTAACTTTCACGTTTAACCGCTATTGCTGGCACGCATATTCATAAAACATTAAATCATTACTAATTCAAATCCCTTTTAGAATTAAAATTAAATACTATGTATCTGCTTTTAAAATTTATACATACCTTATTATTCCAATTAACACTAAACCTCATGCAAAAATTATTACTAATAGCCTTTAACGTAAAGCATAATTCAATCCCAAATTTAATTTCTGTCATATTAGTATAAATAAAGAAATTTTCCTTTTTGATGTAAACAAAATATTCATTAAACTATTTCTTTTTATGAAAAATGAATCGTGAATTCATTTTTTTTAAATTAAAAATATTTAGGAAATTATTTTATTTTACTAACTGAGGATAATATATTTCAAAATAATAACAATAAATGATTGTTATATAAAACATTTGGGGTTAAGTATAAATCAAAGAATATTCTTTTTACACTCAAAATTGAATATAACTATTACAATAGATGTCAGGTGTAAAATTTATATTTTATTATGATGAATAATCAATGGATTTCAATATTTTTATGCTACATTATACAGAATATGTATGCATAATGAAAGATGTTAAATATAATTATACATATTCATATGCATTTGTACATATATATTTATATATATGTACATATGTATCATCGCTGCCTTCCAGATGTGAATGGACTTCTGCCGCACGTTGAATCTCTTAGGATACAAGTAGAAATAGATAACTCCTAAGTTGATGACACCGATCTCCTGGGTAGAAAACCAAACGAAGATTTGGCAGCGTTGTGTTAAGAAATGGCAAAAAAATTCTACTTCTCCTCAATCATCAATAGTACTCGAATCGTGAGGAGTAGCGTGGTTTTAAATCCCTGCACCACGCAGAATTTCAGGGTGTAATGAAGCTTTCCTTTGTGTGTGATCATTATGATCGCGGAAGGATTCCTCGCCTCGTCGCATAACGCCTACTAGACCATAAAGATCACAATCTTTTGATTGCTCACCTTCTCCAGGATGAAATTGGAATTTCGATTTCCTTTGAGTCCACAATTCCTTTAGAACTCGGGGGGTAAAATGCTGAAAAGTCCGAAATTCAATTGCTGGAAATGTATTATTAGTAAGATATTCTCTTTTGAGAGCGGCTACGTGCAATAGTTGACTTTCAAAGTGGTAACGAAACGTGGAGCTTTGTGAATTGACCGTGGTGTGCACGAGGTTACACTCTTTCCGGGAACGAACACGCGTTTTTGGAAGGATGTTGGAATACCATGGGAGACAGAAACTCCGGCAGAGGCATTGCTCTGGAGAAATGTACCGAAGCTACATTATCTAAACGTAGTCGGGACAGCATATGGCAAGGAATATCTGACCATGAAGAGTAACCTCAATCCGCGGCTTTGCTCGCAGATACTCCGACAGCGGAAAATCAAGTACAGTCTTGGTGGCACGAAAGTGGGAAGAAATTCGTAATAAATGATAAATAGGCTGCCTGAATGCAGCGTGTCAGTGCTCCGTGACAGCAAACGGTAGGTCGACGAAAACCTTCCCCATACATCGACCTATGCATATCGATGAACGTATATGATTCGGCTCTGGCGTTGTGCAGACATTTGGAATGTTGTCTTCATAAATGCTTTCACTATCTAGGAAAAAAGTCAGATAGAGAGTGCTTGAGCAGTAGAGATTCCTCTCGATTTAATCCAAACTTCAGGAGAGAGGATCGATTTGAACGTTGTTCAACGGCGATGGTGCATGCAAGTGAACATTTGAAAGCTCGCAGGGACCGGACGATCACAGCGAAACAGCAACAACCATGAGGTCAACTCTTTTTCACGAGATCCACTTCATTCCATAACATTCAACGTAATGATAAGGGATATGTGAGACAGTAGCTCATAGACGCTGGTTCACGATGGACGCGATCGGCCTTGAGCACATGGAGCACGACAGTGTGCTCTTCTATCTAGTCCTTTTTCGGATGCGAACGTGCTGGCAACCTGTTGCCCGTTTGCTTTATCACGACGGAAAGCGCTCTGTCCGACGGTGACGATCGTTCCTGAAGTGCTCGAAAAAGAAGAACAAAGATTTTAGAGAAAATGGAACCGAGATTAGAAAGTATCCATGGTAACAACGGATGGAGTGAAATGATTTGATTCGGTGAGAGCATTAAAGAAAGCATTCAACCGTTCAGAAGACGTGCTTTCTAGATGGCACACTACCATGGGATATTCGTGGAGAGCGTTGGGGGCCTCTGCGGGTACTTGTTGCCACTTTGGGATAAACGGGATTCGTTTTGATGAGAACCGCTCTGTAACGAAGGTGACACTTCAAAGATTCTTCGCTCGGATGACAATCATAAACGACATTCGTTTAGCGGAAATAAAGCATTTTCCGCTTAAGTACAGTAAGCTCTCCGAACTGAAAATCAACAGCGAAGATTGCGCTTTGCAGCCCACCCTCCAGCCGCTTACGGAAGGCTCTTCAGATTGGTACGGGCAAAATGCGTGCCGTGGCGAAATGCGAAATTTCTGCAAACGGAGACCTTTGTGTACTCTGCATGGCGCAGGAGAAAACTCTGAGCGGGCAAGCTCCCACCTCCATCACCGTTGCACTGCAGCAGTTCTCGGGCCGCGTGGCCGCACTTCCTCACAGGTCCGATGTTGCCAGCCGACCGCAATTCTCCTAGCAACTAGCATGCTCTTCGAGGCGCGAGCAACAGGTGCTGACAAATCGACTTCTACACGACATCGTTTCCAGAGACTGTGAATCCTTTTATTCCTGAGAGCTGTGCGTATCCCACGGGGAAAACTGAAACGGAAATGAGCTCTTCCCTGTACCGGAAACTATTGCTGTGCACCGTTTCAATTGCGCACGGACATTCCCATGCTTCGAAATGTGTGAACCTATTGGTTTCAGTATCTTTCAAGGAACACAGAACAAGCGACGCATTAAGAATACATACACCTGTCTCGAGAATGGACTTTTCCATGCTTTTGTAGAAACGAATCGAAAGTTTAAAATTTTTGGATGCTCCGTCAAGTGTGATGAATGTCTCAATCTCTGGTATTTCCATTCGTATACGCACAAAATAAACATGTCAAGAATGGAAATTAAGATAAGGATTTCCACCGAACATTAGTTTCTTAAGAACTGTGCCACTTAAGTTTCAGTTCAGAAAGAACACCTCAAGGATTCCCGCCGCCGCTCAGCAGTAGCTTGTCTTCGATTCAAGCATCGCTCAGGCTGTTTGTCTAGTTTCCTATCGACGCCGTTATGAAAGCAACAACCTTCAATGTTGAGAGTTAAGAGAGGAAGGATTTGATCCGTTTGCCCCAAGCGAACCAGGAAAATGGAGGTGTTCCTCTCGAAAGTAAGCGGCCACGAGTTCCTCGAAAGATTGAGCTGATAAATGTGCATACGCACAAACCGAAAACGTGACTCCTGCTTGAATAAAATTCATTATCGTGCTAGGCCGCGTTGGAAGATGTACAGCTTTACCATTTCAAACTAAAGGTTTAATCCGCTCATCTACTTTGGAAAACTATCATCTACCAAAGAAGTTTCTTAACATTCGCCACATGTTTGATGGGCGTATGTAAGAAAAGTTTTGGTCTCCTACGAAACCCCCTACCAATATTGTGAATCCAGAAACACAGAAAGACATCTTCCTATGATTTTGCTTCAAATGATGCTCAACTATATACAACACGTCCCAGCCACGAACAGCTTTCAAAAGGCAAATGATAAAACATATGGAGTATGCATAATATTCCTGCAAGTAATAGGTTGCATCATTTTCAAGTTACGCAATAAAAGAATGTTGTGAAAATAAGAATCTTGGTATCCGTAGCTCATTTTCTGCAACTAGCATGGATAAAAAAGATTTGCTCTCTCACTACTTTCCGCAAAAGGACTTGTCTCTGCGCCATTCTCGATTTTATTACGGAAGCAGTCCGCGACCGCAGCACGTAGGTAGCAAGCAAGCGCGGAAAATGCACTTTCGCTACTTGCAAGCCAACGATCCTTAAGAGCACCACGTTGTTGCCATAGGGCACAGAAAAAAGCTAGGGAAGAGGAGAAGAAGCGGCCACATCGGGATAGAAATAAACGAATGTTTCCTACCTCGTATGCTCACCAAATTGAGTGACATCCCAGTGGGTAACAGGGCAACGAAGAGCATCACCACTTTCACCAGCAGCTGCCTGCGTCTTGTGCAATCTGGCCACGCAGTCAGCAAATTTCTGTAGCGTGGGACTGCACGCATCGCAATGCCTAAGGCAACCAAATCCAAAATTTATATTTGGCTCCCGAAATCTCGATTCTGCAATTC
Source organism: Raillietiella orientalis (assembly GCA_036172245.1). Lineage (NCBI taxonomy): Eukaryota > Metazoa > Arthropoda > Ichthyostraca > Raillietiellida > Raillietiellidae > Raillietiella > Raillietiella orientalis. Next base: position 16,168 of record JAYWIR010000226.1, read on the forward strand.
ACTTTGCGACGTAGCAAACCTGGAGGCAAGAGACATCTTTTCGATCGCACAGAAATGGCTTTCCTGAACTGCGGAGGATCTGCAATCGGGATGTACTAAAGTTCTGGTAGGATGCGCTCTGCTCTAGAAACGAGCTTGTTTTCTGAGGGATCATCTTCCTTGCAGCAGTGTTAGTTACGACCTTTGAAAACCTTTCCATGACGACACCACAATAGGCAGCGTCGACGCAATTCCACTCGAGCTCATTAGCAATCCATGTGCCCGTAAGAAAGAATTTACATTTTCTCAACCAACTTAGTATGATGAGCAAATGTATAACAGGTATAGGAAGTTTAGAAACATCGAAGATACATTCAAATTACTTCCATTAAATTGTATTGGTGTTTATAAAAAGCCATATATGGGAACATGTAAATAGAATGTCTATGAAGCCAGAGAATCTATACACTGTTTCAACTTGCCAGTATTGTGGAGAATCTGTGGCAATAAGGAGAAAAAAGGGAAAGTCGTGGAACGAGTTTCTAAAACCCTTCCCATTTGGCCTTCCGAATTCTTACGTCTGAATTGAATGTAGAAAAAATTTTTCAAGTATTGGGTGAATGACGGTGCTTTCGGAAACGCAAGCGCACGAGGAATGCATGTGTTCAACATTGTTGAATCCTATGTGTATATTATCTTACTTCTGCTATGTGTCTAGTGATGTACCCAACGAACAAAAACCACAAATACAACTTCATCTGTTAGCAATCTCAAAGCATAAGTCCAAGCAAATTCCTGAATATGTTCCTGATATGAGCTTGTTAATAAATATTGAGGCTTGGTTATTCCTCTAGTTTATTTGCTTATTAATAAACATACGAATTTCACTTAAGATTGCCCGGCAACTTTGAAATCCGTAAACTCACTGAACTCCAGAATTTGGATTTGCACACGAAACTAAATAGCGGATCATCAAACAGAGGACGAAGAAGATGAGCGGACGGCACTCGTGTCAACAGGACGATTCCATTGCTTGTTCCGCTACCACCAAATCAGAAACCTGAAGCAGGGAACAAACGCCACTGGGGAACGAAGGTCGCGACGAAGAAGTACTAACCTGAGATAGAACACTAGCAGTAAATAGGAAATTAGAAAAAAACACCATATTGCTCCCCATGATAGGCTTGGCGCTTGGGGGTCTCCATCATCGTCACTCTCGCTCGGTAGCATGCCGGCCGCATCCAAAAAACCAAGTTCGCGATCCCAGCATCGCGAAAGATGACCTGTAATGCAATAAGAGGCATGTTTATTGCTAGAGGATCCGTGCTGCGTGGAGCAGCGTCCGCGTGGACGCCGTTCTGCTTCGTTGGGGTCGTGCTCCGGCCGGCACGCGAGCGCGTCCATGGCGCCAGACAGCAGCTGCTGCTGATCCGGCTTCCGAGCTGCTAAGTGCTCCTGCAGGTGCTCCTGGTATCGCTCCATCTGCACTGCAGGTGTCTCCTCATGCTGGTGCTCCTGAACGGCGTACCCCGCAAGAAGTTGCTCTATCAGCTCCGCGCTTTGCTCTTCTTCGGGCACCTCGACGATGGTGAGAAGCTTCGTGCGGTGTATGAAATACCAGCGGAGGAAGCGTCTGTTCTGGAGTAGAAGGCGTAGATAGATCCTAGTCCGCTTTCGTAGCGTAGGATTTGCTGATTTCTTCGGCATACCTGGAAGAAACAATCATAGAGAGAAACATCAATCCACTTCCTTGGTACGCTGAGGGAGTTCAGCTGTCACACAGGTGAGCTAGGCTGTGGCGATTTTTCGTGAACAGGTGGCGAGCATTGCACGGAAAGTTTGGCTTCTTCCGCGTTCGAATGGCGTCAAAAGCAAGTTCGCCCGCGCACGGTCTGCTGCTGGCACAATCCGCAGACGCGAGCAGCCGCCGAACGCTGACAGGGGTGTTCAACGTGAGCGAGGGCGGCCAGCGGTGCACTGGCCGCGCACTCCATACTGCTGACTGAGGTCCACTTGGAAGCGGTACTCACAGCTGGAGGCTGAGGTGGATCCGAGAGCCCGATGGTCCGCCTTGCGTGCAGTCGAAACGTTTGAAGAACAGTAATCGTGCAGGACGCGAGACAAGAGAGAACACAGTCCGTCGTATTCTGAAAGTATTTCTCGAATGCTGGAAAATTCCAATTCGTGATCCGCCAATAGAATTATAAACGACGATGCCATGATGTGTGTCGTCAAGGCAGCGAGACCAATGTTCTGCTGGATATGAGTGCACGTAACGTTAGCGCGACCGGTGTTCCGCGGGCAGCGAACCGCGCCTGCGCGCTGGCGAGCAGTTGAGGAGCCGCATACGCTGTATCTCAGTCAGTTGTGGGCCGCCGAGAACGAAGCTCTGCGCCCGCCTCCGCGTTCCAACCGCGAACGCGTATTTGGGATCTCGTTGTAGAAGGCGCTCCATGAGGGTCTCTTGTGGCTGCTGGAATACCGCGACTTAGGGTTTAGCTACGTAGTTGCCACGGGAAGGTTTCGTTTCCTCGCATCATGCGACCGCATTTACACTGCAAATCGATTGAACTCTTATTCCAGAATTTTGCAATTTTACCATTAGTGTTGTTGCCGAATTCACTTGAATTTATTTTTGAATGGAGGAATTGTGAAATGATTGGAAGCGAATCCTTCACAAAGTTCCCTCCTTTCCAGCGTTACGACCAAGCGAATGCAAATTCATGACTGTTTTACTGTGATATTCCGAGAGATAGTGGGATGCACGTTGCTCTTAAAGATGAGGATAAAGATAAGGGCGGGTCAAAGGCTTTGGGGTTAAGGCTTTTGTGCATGGCACGATGCGTCGCCAAATCGAAGGATATGGCAGAAAATGACGCAACTGCGTCGTTGGGTTACGAGTTTCTCCTGCAATGGCGATGGGAGTACGATGAAATTCGGTCGGGGCACCGATGGTAGTTTAAGCCGGAGACTTCTCATGAACCCCGGAACAATGGCAGTCGACCTTTGAGTCCTTTCACGATTCCAGGGAGTGGGGAGTTCGCCATCCGGTTGTACAATGGACAACAGACCCCTTAGCGGGGGTCAAATCCGATTCATCGCCTCATTTCATAGTGCAATGTAAGGCACCTCTAGCAAGAGCACGCAAGGGCTCCTCTCCTAGTAGTTAGCTGGAGCGGACCGCCCTCAGCGGTGGTACGCTTCCTATCATGCTCTTCACAAAGAGCAAGAGAAGGAACATGGAGCAAGAGCCTTCGCGGGTTTCTCTCCCTAGTTGTTCGATGGAGCGGATCCTGCTCAGCCGAGGATATACCCACCGATTCGTCGCGTCTCCACCGAGTGCACAAGGAAGGAAGCGAGAGCGAGTACCTACAAGCAAGCGCCGAGCCGCTTCGGAGTTTCTGAAGCATGCTTTCGGGGTTCTCTTCAGAAGAGTGAACAGGAACGGTTCCATTGCGGTTTACCTACGAAGCAGAAATTCTCCCAAAGTGAGTTTCTCCGGGTTCCCATTGGAGAAGTTGAAATGGAGAGGACCACCTTACACAAGGGTGATGAGCCTTCGAAGAAGTTTTAATCAGACAATTTAAAACGGACAGGACAGCCATGCCCATTGAGGAGGGAGGGAGCGTTACGAGAGAAAGAGAAAGGAGACAACTAGGGTGGGAGGTGAGATCACCATGGCTGAGAGAGGAACGGACTCCGAGATCTTTTTGGATTCATATCCATAGCTTCTTCTAAGGTGCTCTATCTTCTAGAAAACATCGGCCCTTGCCTTAGACGGAGAGCCGTGGTAACAAAACACTGTGTTCAAAAAAGTAACGTGCGCCTTACGGCACGCGACAGGCTCATTTGGAATATTTCGCGAACGGAAACAAAGAAAACTGGAGAAGAAAAGAAGGAACAAATTAGGCAAACTCTAGGATTAGTTTGGCTTCCCAATAACAAGGAAAGAAAGTTAAAAACGGAACCACATTGAAAAGAGAATGGAAAATCTAGTGTTACAGGCGCACAGTGGAGAGAACCGTCATCTTGCTGATTGCGAATTCATATGAATCGAGACTGTTCATCACCTGCAGCCCACCTACAAACCTGGGAAAGGGTTCCCCGAAACTTAGCAGTTCGGTTCTCGGATCATCTAGGCGTCAATGAAGAAATGTTCTTCCGTAGTAAGGACTCAGACACTTGAGGCTGCTTGTGACCAAGCCGCTTATGAATTGCGCAACAACCGTCCAATGATGCGAACATTGCAGCACTTGGAGAAAGCTGAGGGAAAGTCGCCGATCTTTGATTCCATGAGTTGCTGATGAGAAACCGCGTTCTTCGTCAGAATGCAAAGCGACACATTATCCGTATCCACGGCGAGAAAACCGCCAGGGTGTTGACACGTCAATATGCACAGTTAAACGCAGGGGTACAAAGGAATCGACGCATCCACTTTTCAGCAGGAAGAATCCGTTGATATGAATAGATGCATGTGAGCATCGGACACGTGTCTTGAGTTCCATCGACTTTAATAACCAAAACATCAAGTCCATTATCGCACTTGGTACATGGAATTTTGAGTTCATTCGTAATCGAAGGCACGTAAGTTGCTTTGCAGCAATCGAGAATCGTGAAAGTACTGGTAGAAAGAAAAGGACCGTAAAGTATTGACACATTCGTTCCTCCATATGTATTCAAGTTGATGATAATAGGCTGTTGGTTAGATAGTCCGCGAGTGAAAATCATATCACCATTAGTAGCCTGCTATCAACCAGACAGAAATAGCGCCATATCGAGGGATGGATGGCGCACATCAAGCACTTTGGAAGACCCTTAACTTCCAATAGAGAGTTTGCGAGCGGCGTGTTCCAATGTCGAAGAAACTTGCATGAGACATTGCGGTTGGTGGCTTCCTTAATTGCCGGGTTGTATCTATGCTCCCAAAAGATTGCGTTTTGCATCCGCGGAGCGCCTTATTTCCACACTTCTTCATCTCGGCACCAGGTTGATGGATATCTGGAGAGCAACTCAAGCACGTGGAAAGAGCGGAGTTGGTTCGCATCATGTTCTTGCGTGTGAAAACTCTCAAGTGACTTGGTTTATGAGTGCCTTTTGTGCGGTTACGTACAGGGACCCGCCGTGAAAGTAACAGGACGTGTGTGCGATGGCGGATCGCAACGTAATAGGGAGGCTCTACAGAATGTTCCCACTTTTCCACATCATCTACTTCGAAACGACGATGGCAGCACACCAATTTACTCAGAGACCGCTTGCGACTATTAGACCCAACAAATTGTTGGGGGCTTCTGGAAGCAAAATCCGTCCGGAGGTTCCACTTTTGCTAGAGAACACCTGCATCTTCAGCGTCTAAGCTAACTGAGGTTTGACACCTCCGTCACAAGCATCACGATGCGAATGACAGTTGCCGTCGCAAACGGTATGAGCATCTCGAAAGATGTGAACCGTGCAGAGCCGCAACTCACAATTTGGTTTCTCCAGATAGTCTAAACCGTTGCCATTTACGCCCGAGAGGCACGAGGCCAAGTGCGTGCTGCAGAACAGATTCTGAATCCGCTTCTTGCTTTCCGTGGAACGTCCAATCCCAGAAGAGCGCCTGATCTTGATGGAATATGCATCCGAGTGTGTTTCTCAAGAACACGAGGTTATGCAGGCTACAATCAAGTTCACAGAAAAGTTCAAATCTGAAAATAGTGAAATGTGGAAAGAAGAATGTGTGTTGGAGGTATGCAATTCTTGTTGACATTTCCGAGTACCACACGTAAGCTATGATCATTTCTGAAAGCGAGAACCAAAGCAAATAACCAACCGCTATTCTCTAGGACAGCATGAAACGCGTTCCCTGCATACGTGCGTCAACTGTAGCTATGCATACGGCAATGCTCACTGCTTCTGACCATGAGCAAAAGGAGCAAGTTGCGCGGAGGGAAAATACATCGTCAATGCACAGTGCCAACGTACATTCACGTAAGACCACATCGCGGTGGTGATTCTATCCCCACGAAGACTTCTGTCTACATGGATCACGGGTCATACACATGCAACTTCAAGAGGCGCAGCGACTGCTAAGCAAACTGGCAGGGGAAGGATTACCATTGTCAAAATCCTCATTCTTCATCCTTTGCACATCAAGAACTCGAAAATACCCAACAGCCAAGGTACCCATGAACAAAAAGCATCAGCCACTTAATCATTATCTCTCTCCATTATTCTCTATCCATAATCCCAGCCTCCATAGTTTAATTGAAACATTGATTTTGTAAATCAAAAAAAAATAAAATGCAATAACCTTTCATCAAGACATAATCCTTCAACACCCAAAATTACTATTCTCATAAACAAATTTTTGACATCATATACCCCCCCATTCTTTCCATCAAATCATACCCATTCATTCTTCCCATCGCTACTTTCCCTCCCGACAATAAGAAATAAAACACACAATATAATAAAACACCCCAACACAGATATATCTACTTATCATAACAATAACGAGGCAATACCCATCGGAATCAAATAATCACATACATTACAAATAAAGTTTTGATTCTCACCATATAACAACCTCCTAAAAATAAACTACTCGTATTCAAACTTCAATAAACGATAAATCCATATTCCGACAAAAATAAAAAAAGCAAACAATATACCACCATACTTTGCATTATATCCAGACACCAACTCAGATTCACTTTCCAGAAAATCATACGGTAAAAGATTAACTTCTACTAAACATACAACAATCCATACAATTAATCCACCCGCCCTACAAAACACTAACCAGCTCTCTACCTCCACATCTAATTCATATCCACCCAAATATACTACTATACCCATTAATACAACAATCATACATACTTCATAAGAAATCATCTGAGCTACTGAACGCACCACAGCAACATACCTATATTTCCTATTACTAGCTCAGCCACCCATTAATTCTCCACATATCCTAACTGCTAAATAACACACAAACAACAGTAAACCTATGATTTCCCCCACCAATCCCAGACTTCTAGGATAAATCACTCACATTCCTACCATCACTGACTCCATAATCAACGGACCCAACTTATAACCAACTCTATTTCTACCCATTACATCATAATGTTCCTTATTCAACAGTTTTAACCATCAACAATAGGCTGAAAAATACCAACCCCTACTTTACCCGGCCTCTCGAGTCATTGTACTCCTAAAACCTTAGGCTCAACCAAAGTCACGAAAGACACACTAACCAATACCAGTAACATCGCAAATATTCTCTGAATGATCATTAACACGTTCAACTTTCAAAATATCTGAAATTTCCAATGATTATTTCTAAGAAAGTCTAACTACTCAAAGAATTCTTTAAATCATGAATATTAAAATTTTCCTTTACCCAAAAAATATTTTAACTTTCCAATTCTTTCGTACTAACAAAACACGTTAT
>JAYWIR010000227.1:0-23550 GCA_036172245.1 Raillietiella orientalis
TCTCAAGTACAGCCAACCGGAACGACCGTAGGCTTCTTCCTGTTTACTCCCACGCCCTCCCAGTAAACTTTCGCCGAATTGACCATGATATGTGTGCCAATGCGGAGAACCTCAGTCATTTACATTGGTCTAACGAGCAAAAAGCTGCTGTTGATATTATTAGGGAGCCGGATTCCTGACTTTGCTAAATGGATGATTGGGATACTGTTTGCCGTAGAGGTTCTTGAAGTAGGTGACAAGGACGACGGGAAGCAAAGGGTGGGAACGTGGAAAGAAGCATTGTCGTTGCTTGTGGAAAGTGCTGATGATTCTATGCACAAACATTAACTTATGAAAGAGGCATACTCTTCTTAAGCAGATAAACACAAACTTGAGCGGACCAATCTGAATATCCAGAGCAATCTGCTGAAAAAGAAAACGAGCACACGGGTGGAGAACGGACGCACGTTTTAGAAACCGGGAACTTCGCTGCTCGAAGGCGTGCCAAGATGACGTTGGCTGATTTCTGCACTTTTGCTGGTCATTTGCCGCTTTTTGCTCACCTCCACCATTAAGAGGGAGTCCTCTCGTTCCTATATAATGCCGATCCTTGTGAGATGACAAGGATCATCCATCTCACGATCGTCTTCCGATGTTGACTTCATGTTCAGGTTTTCAGGGACCTCGATTTCTATGGTAATCAACGCACAACTCAATGGTAGGACGCTTGGTTCCATCTCGAAAGAACCTGTGGAGAACCGGCTCGCAGGCCGCCGCGTTTCGCTTCGGCACCAGAAGGAAACGGGAAAAGAAAACGACAACAAAAGAAAAATGGCTACATGAAATAGGGATGGGTTTTGCAAAGGGATCATCGGATGGTGGAGGGTGTCCTCTGCATCGTTGTCAGCATGCCGGCACCTTCCTCCTTCAAGACTCCCAGATGGAGCGCCATCTTGACGCCATCCACACGGAAAAAACGGTCAGCAAGACGTCGTCATTATCGTTGTGACCCCCTCTTTGGTTGCAGCATGCTACCAGGATCCCTCGAATGCAGCAAACTGCAGCTTCGAATGCGGCCGGCGTGATGACGTCCGGCAGGAAGATGCGCACTGTATTGTGTCCGGGGATGCCCTTGGGGTTCCTGCAACACGCAACAAATTCTTCCTGCAGGGGATCGAAGTCAACACAATCCAAAACCAGTTGTGGTAGAGACTCTCAATCGCGCGCGCTCATGAGCTGCACGCTCCCGGGTCGCAAGGTATGGGCGGGCGTCGCACATGTGGCCCCAATGCAGCGCAATAAATTTAGAAAATCTCAGCGGACACGCCGTCTTCTTCTGGAGCTACACGCCTCTTCAGGTTTTCGATAGCGGTGATTGTTTTTCCTTGCGTGAGAGGCTCGTCATGGATTCTTCTATGCTCTTCCGCGATCGGTGAGTCCCTGGCTCAAAGGCTCCCTACAGCTACCAGCAGACTACAGTCTGCTCTCACCTGGACACCCTCGCACGAAGCGGAACAATCACTCTCTTTTGCTCTGCGATAAGTAACGGACGGAACAAGGAATCAGCCGGCACGCGAGCACCACGTGGAACCGAGGTACGCTACGAACCCTAGGCACGAGAGAGGTACGCTACGAACCCTAGGCACGAGCCAGGGTCCGTTTCTCGCTGATCCGCACACGCGGCGGGCGCTCCGATTTCGCGTCACTGCGCCCTTCCGCTGTTTCCTCAGTTCTCCGACTCGCAGTCGAATGAAGCGCCATCCGCCCCGCCCGCGGCGAGGATAATCGCGGCGCTAGGCAGTTCGCAGGTTGGTGGTCGTTGGAGGTCGCGGTTGGGTGATCGTGTTTGAACCAGTGGCCGATTCCGCGCTTTGCGAGGAGAGGAAAAGCATCCCCCCCTCCCCTGTTGAGCCAACAAGAAGAAAAACCATGGAAACATTCGTTCGGTTGGAATTCATTTCGAAAGGAAAACGAAGAAGGGCGACATGAAGTTTCGAGGCGCCGGCAGGGAGTGCCAGCAGAAATATGGGAAAGTCCTGCGTGGGATGCGGCAAAGGATAGACCGGTTGATCGACGAGATCAAGGTCGTTTCGCGAAAAGGGAAGGAAATCCCTGCTGCGGATATTGCGGACAGAGAGCGGAGGATCGAAAGGACTCTGGGATTCAAAAAGAAAACAACGAGAAGCCTTTACTGTTACCAGAACGTGGAAAAGGAGCTCAAGGAGAGACTAGGGAGCGAAGGATCCTCGCCTACCCCTTGGTTACTGACCAGGTTGTAATCAATGCACCGATGGATGATGTCGACTTCGTTGTCCATCGTTGCGTAGAGAAAAGAAGTTGCCGATTTGGGTCTTCAAGCGCCGGGAGGTGCTCGAAAACTGCTTCCTCTGCGGTTCCTTTTTCCCCAGCATCGTCCCTGTCCTGTCATAAAATCACATGTGATGTCAGAAACTTCCTAAACTAACAGCCTACGACGCCCGACCTATTTCACACCCAGGTGCGCGCAAAACAGAATATCTTAAAGAGCCTTCCGTATTCACGCATTGCATCAAACGTGAGAGTGTTGATGAAAAGGACACAGATTCAGAAAGATAATAACCAAAAGTTTTTACCGTTTGCAGAACGTGGGAAAGGAGCTGAAGGAGAGACTAGGAAGGAAGGGAACTCTGCCTATCCCTTGGTTACTGACCAGGCACCGATATCCATGATATCCATGATATCCATTGATATCCATTGATATCCATGCACCGATGGCAGGAGAACGCCCTGCAGGTGAGACCGCAGGATCGCGGAAACAGCGCCGCACCTGGAACGCGCGCACGCTTTCGTCGTTGCGCGCAGCGGTTCTGCGTCGCACCCGAATAACGCCCTCTTTCGTGCCTCAGGAATTTTTCTTTTTGCTGCCCGTGAGCGACAGGCATCAGTGCCTGTCGTTCTCCCTTCTTCGGCTGCTGACGCTGATAACAAAGGCATCCTGCATAGTGCTGGACATGGTTCCGGTGGACGACCGGGATTTTGAAACATGGACATCTTGGGGAGGCCGGTAAGCTGCGCCCAGAGGGAGCGCGCAGGAGAGCGCGTCAGCGCGCCCGCGGCTTGTCTAACGCTTGTCCTCCTCTCCACTCTCACGTGCAGGACGACACGGCGCCGATGGTCAGCGAGGATGACTTCGTGATTGCGGTAAGAGAGGGCGAGGACGTTGCGCAGGGTGGATGTGCGCCCCTTCAGATCGCCGACTCGTCGTGGGATGCGCTCGAGGACAGGGAGGCGGCCCGCCTTCCGCCGCGCGTCCCTGACTACGCAAACGGCGTTCGAGTGCCGAGGGACGTCTGCGCTTCGCTGACCACCCAGCAGGACTGCGCACGCCTGTTGCGATGCGTCGATGCGGAAGCCCTGTGGATGCTCTTCTACTGCGTGTGCGACCTGGGTGCCGCCCAGGTCGAGGGGCTCGTCCGCCAGGCGCAAGACAAGCCGGAAGTCCTCCTGGCTGTCATGCGCGGCGTCCGCGTCAAGCTCAGGGACGTGCTGGAGGAGAGGAACTGCAAGGCGGAAGCGGTTCTCGAACACCTCCAGCGGCTGAAGATCCAAATCGTCGACTTCTGTTCGCTACTCAGCGACGAACAACGAAGTCGGCAGAAGCAGTTTTTAGAAGGCAGCGAGGAGGTGGAATGCATCCTGAGGTTCCTCTTCGGCCAGGAGGAGGCCACGCTGGAAAGAGTGAAGAAGGACCTGAACGGAGACTGTGGAAAGTTCCAAGAGTTTCCCCGAAGCGTTGTGTCCGTCGATCTGACGCTGATTGATCGACGCCGGAAGATTAATGCGAGTCTTAAGGCTGGACCGGAACGCAAAGCAGCACGAAGTGGAGGAGAAGAAGAAGGAGAGCATGAGTGGGCCGTTGTTCCCTCTGCAGGCCGGAAACCTGACCGTGCAGGCGAAACGGAATATAGGGGAATAAAGAGGGCGCGTGGTTTCTTGGCGGTTCGTGAAATGGACTGCTCGCCGGGACGTGAAAGTGCGTCGGTGATGTGTGTACGGGGAGTCTCGCATTCGCTTCCTTCCAGAACAGAGGGGTAGCCTGGATCAAACTGGACGGCCGCCAAGACCGGGCGAACATGTTCCTGTGAATTTTAAGTTCAGATGCAGTTCCGCTGCTTGAGGAAGGGCCCAAACGCCTTCCGGACATGGATCTCAGTCCGACTTCGCATGCTGCAAGAACCGCGTGGACTTTTCCTCGGTCAGCGTCATGGTGTCCCTGAGCTCTCCGAATCACCGCCAGCCTTTCGTGTCGCTTTCGGATTGCGCGTCTGGAGACGATCGCCATCTCGTTAGCTTCCGCTGAAAAGTCGCTAATCTGAAAGCGGAGGTGCGCACGCACCGTGTGAACCAGCTTCGCCCTTCCCGGCGTCAAGAAATCTTGCTGCTACGTGACGGCTGGCGGGCTGCCCTCAGGGCGCCAGGAAAACCGACGTTACGTAAGCGCACCGCGCCGGCGTGCTGTTGCAAGAGACGCGTTGGGTGCGAGCGCTCCGTACTGCCATGCACCTCTCGTCCGTCATGAAGACCCGTGTCGTTCGAATCCAGTCCGGAGGCGTCGCTGACCAAGCTCGTTATCTCGTGGAAGGTGAACGAAAGTCTTTTCCCGCCCTCCTGCACGCGCGCCAAGAATTCCTGAGGCAGGAAAGCAAGCCTTGCAGATACGGCGCACCGAGACAGCAGACGTTCGTGCCGAGCTCAAGACGGTTCTTGAATGCTCCCGCATGTTTTCCAGCGACTCCAGGCTTCATAATCTTCGTCTATACCGAACGAGATGAACGACTGGCTCAAGGAAGTGGAGCTGCAATCGCTAACATGGAACTTGCCTTACGTTGACATTTTCACTGCCAACCTTTCCCACTGTGACATCTTGAAATGGGATGATGGCATCGCTTCTCTGGGTAACCATGTGACCTTGGAAATGTGAGTAGCAAGGACTCATTTGTTCGATGCACATTCTCGATGAATGCTGGTGACTGATGCGCGCGTGTGATGCAAGTGATCTCATTCAATGCGAAAAGGGAGAACTTCCTATTTTCGAATGCAAAGTTGGGACGGACCGGGAGCGTTGCGGAAGGAGATAACTATGGTAACTGAAACGCCGACCTGTGCAAACTTGACGTGGGAGTGTTCCTCCGCATCATCGAGACAAACGGCAGGTTTTCCCTGAATTTTTTCAGCTACGCATGTGGTAATGGCGTTTGAGAATTTCATCGGAAGCTGCGTGTTCGAATGGCTTCGTGTGAGGCGGCGATCATCGCAATCAGAGGTGGGACGGCTGCATCTTGCTACGTCATTCTTCTCAAAGGAATTGAAGAGTTGCATCACGAAAAGCGACAAAGATGAGGTGTTTTCAGCGCACCGAAGGTAGGTTGCATGCGAAAAGGAAAAGAGGAAATTGCTGCAAAGCCACAGAGGAAAAGAAAAGAAGTCTGACAAACGAGCATTCCCGAATATGAGACGGTTTTCAAGGTCGCACGAGAGCACATATTCATCCCTGAAAAGCAAAAGGAACGACGAACGTTTCCCGGATGCACAATGCGACGGGGAACACCGTTGAGAAACGCTTTACTCCCTCGCAGTCATCTTGCCACCGGTTGTTACCTGTGGTTACTGTTTCAAGGAACGAAATCTGCATAATAGTCCTCGTGCCCTCCGCGGATGGAATGTCGCCCTTCAGAATGTACGAGACACGGAGCGGTTTGGGAAATGCGCTCTATTTTTCCACGCGTGGAAGTCCTTTGGCGGAGGGTGCTCGCAAGTTTGAGTCCTCCAAGGCGTGTGAAGAATTCGTTTCGTTGATGGAGATCCCCCGCGGCATAGTGATGGCAGACGTCCTTCCATCGCAGAGACTGATTCACTTCAGTCTGCGACCGTTCGCCAAGATGTCGTTCATTCCTACCGTTTCTTAACCGCCGACCACATTGAAATGCTGGACGTTTCTTCCATGGATTCAGCAGGTCTTTGCGCGAGAAACCCTTTCTCCCTTCTTCTCCGTACTGTCCGATATTCCCCTTGTCTGCTTCGATTCCCACCTATTCCACTTTCGCTGATTGCTCCTGCTGGCAGTGAACCTCCCGTTTTCCAGTAAGCAAATTGATGATCGGAGGTGCAATGCAGCCCTTGTCCTTTCATTGCAGTCAAAAGAATTATTCGATTGAAAATTTCAGATGGTGGCATCCAACCTATGTAATGAAACAAAGTCGCTTCCCGGAGGTATTCCGAATCCGTTCGCAGCTCTGTCCGGATCTTGCAGACAGCACACGCCATGCAAAAGGTGCGAAGGACCCCACCTGATTCTAGACGACCAGGCATGCTGGTGGCGTTCAGCATCGCGATTCCAGGGATTCGCAAGTGAGATTGTCCTGCATCTGAACGCATGCCAAAGCTGCGATTTGTGTTCACATCTACGGCTTACTGGAATGTTCCAGTCGGAAGACTTGGGATGGGGTTCGTTTCCCTACACATCATGCAGTGCATCACTGCACTCCAATGACGCTGCATGATGCCCGCCGTCGAAAAAAGCCTGCAGCTCGACTGACGTCTTCCCGAACATGAACGAGTGCTTGCGGGTGACGCGTCTTGGATGCAACTCCATGTACCCTGACTGCATGAAATAGGCGAATTTGAACTCACGGATGAGGAATGAAGAAATGCCCTGAAGAGTTGCACGCCCACCTGAGGGTTGCTGCAGTCCGAGTGGCTCTGTTTCAAAGAGATACGTGCGTCGAGGACGTGCGCACATCACCGACGGACAGGCACGTCCCTGCGAGCGGACTCTTTCACGTATCGCCAAGAAGCCTTGCTCTCTTTCCATCCCCCTATCTTCAGTTTTTCCTGTACGGTCACGTATCCGTTCTGCAGAGCGGGCAAGGGCCCACTCATGCTCTCCTTCTTGTTCTCCTCCTCCTCATGCTGCTTTCCGTTCCCGTCCAAACATGAGTCTCGCATTTTCCTCCCGACGGCGATCGATCAGCCTCATGTCGACGGACAGAATGCGTCTTTAGCAGTCCTCTGCCGTGTTTGCGTAATCGCGGCAACGTGAACGCCAAAAGAAGAAGAAGGCAAAACAGCAAAGACCCAATCCCTTAGACGGCGGTTTTACGGAGAACGCGACAAGATGGCCACATCGGAATACTGCCAAAGCAGCACTTGTCAGCATTTGGAACTGGATGAAGACGACCAATTCCGACTAGCAGAGATCCCTTCCCTTTCCCTAGAAATGGTTTCTTTCCTGTTGCAATCTTTTTGATCATGGCAAGTCTCCCGAGGGAGTTTGCACCAACGTGTTCTTACAAGAAACCAGCATTACTGACGACTGTACTATGAAACTTTTGTGAAGAATTATTCATTATAAACGACGCGGTAAATGCCTGTGAAAATCTCCCGAACGCTGCCGCGCTCTGCGTCCGTCCGAACAAGCGAGGGCTGCGCCTCCTTTCCGGCCCATTGCCCGCCATCTCCCCTTCTCTTTCCGACGAGCGTCAACACCGTGCTCGCGGGCAAGGGAGGCTGGCGACACACCCTACGCACCCAGCCGCCTGGTCGCTTGGCAGCTGTTCAGCAGCCAAGTGGCAAAGAGCAGTGGGTGACCGACGAAGGCGTTGGGATGAGGCGACACGCTTTCAGGAGGAAACAACCGTGGAGCTGCAGTCCAGCTATACCGGTGAGGCCAACGTTGCCGCACAGACTGCGCAGAAGCAGGCAGTGTACCAAGATGGGGAAGTTGAGTTAGCTGCAGGTGCTGCGGAGCAGGTTGGGTTGCTACTACGGAGACGGAATTCTGGACCGGGAGGAGGAAGAAGAGGTGCTCGATCCGCAGAATCTGGGGAAGGTAATAGAGTTTCAGGAGGAAGACGAAGAACGGTACTGGGATGGAGGTCAGCGTTGGCGGAAATGTTGTGGGAAGCAAGCGTCTGTCGAATTGCTAGAGGAGGTGGATGGTGAGCTACGAGCATCCGCGTCCTCGGAGCAGGAAAGGGGGAAAGCAGACGAGTGCGAGGGCTCCGGTCGCGGTGCGCAACAGGCTCCTCCGAGGGTGATGGTTTTCCAGGAGGGGGAGGGGAAAGTGTAGGAAGTAGTCGTGTTCCTGGTTTTGGACGAGGAGGAGTAAGAGCGACGGGATGCGTGGGACCACAAGGTGCAAGCAATGCGCGCTCGTCCAGGGAATTTCCTCGGTCCAGAACGAGAACTAGGATCGTCCGCCGCGCCACAAACGAAGGAAGGAGAAGAAAAAGTTCGTTTCCAGGAGGTGTCTGGGCAGCTGCGGAGGATTTTCTGTCTGTCAGTCGGCGCCTGCAGCAGGGAGCGTCGGAGATCAGCTTGACGAGAAGCGCACCTCTCGGAAATTACGCGGACAGGCGGCAATGCCTGCTCTTCCGAAGGCGTTTCTAGCGTTGTCTCCAGGTTCCATGGCTATTCTAGCTCCGGTGTCGTCACCTACGTAATGGGATCTTCGTCCCTCCACGCATCAGGAAGATGAGGCGATTCTTCTAGAGAGCGCTCCGCGTTTTCTGTTGCGGCGCCTAGCGCTCTGCGCACCGAGCATTCCTCTTCCTTTCTCCTCCCTTGTTCCTTGTTTTAACGAATAAAGACGAGTTGGGTACGGGAAACGTATGCTCGTGGTTCTTCCTTCGAGGAGTTCCTCTCATCTGCGCAGGCATCTTCCTGCATTGCTGTAGCACGAATAGCGTAGAACTGAAGTCTCTGCTGTACACCAGCTGGAACTTAATGAATGGAAAATCTTTGCCACTTCTATCACCTTAAATGAGGACGTTTGTCAGCAAGAGTGGCTGAAGGCTAAGAAGGAGTGATTTTCGCTCGGCGCGTCTTCCCACAGAAGCGGACCCACCCACGCTCACGTTGCGCGTTCAGCATCCCTGCCGCTCTCCCGCCTCCGACGAAGTGCGCTGGAACTCTGCCATGCTGCGGTGCACCTGTCATGCCTCCGGTAGGCAACCGCGGTGGTCTCTGCCACACAAGGCGCACCCGGCTGCTTCGATCGGTCAGACTCATTGTGGGTTCCTCCAGCGTTGCTCCTGCAGAGAATCGTTTGGCTGGTTACAAGCAAGGGGTCTCCCGTGATCACGTGTTTCCGGCGCACTTGCAAGTGTCGCGGACTGCTTCCGGCGAGGACGCGTTCCGGCCCGCAGGCCTCAAGGCGGAAAGGCAGCGCTGGTCAGCCAAGAGTGGAACACCGAGTTGAGGGCGCACGCAGTTTTCTTTCGATGCGCGAGCGAGCCGACGACAAACGAGCGAGAGGAAGGGCGTGGGGAGCCCCGAGTCTTCTTGGGCAGCACCCAGTGAGCACAACGGACAGTTCCTCTCCAGTTTCGTCGACCTGGTCGCGCGGGCCTGCGCTCCCCCGTCTCGACCGCACCTGCCGACGCCCCTGCTGTACCAGCAGGAAACTCGACCGGTGCTCGCTAGCACGACGTTCACGTCTTCCGTTCAGCATCGCGTCGTGGCACGCATGATGCGAATGGGTGCCGGCCGGCGGGCAGTGGAAAGAGGCCGTGCCCCATTCGGCACGATGGTCCTTCCGAGGCCGTTCCTCTTATCGAGCCCGCAAATGTGCTGCTTGGCTGGTCGGATATTTGCCAATCTTCGAATAGTACTCAGATTCGGGAAACGTCAGAGCTCCCCGACGTCCATGGGCTCCTTGCAGAAACGCGTCCGTTCCGAATGACCGCAGTCTTTTGTTTTCGCTACCTTTGGGAACAGGTAGCCGTTCCTTCGGTGTGCTCCGCATGGGTACCCATGTACTCCTGGTGTCCCCTACGAGAGATTCTGGACCACACTGCGGGGCACCACTGCAAGTTGGCAGCCAAGTGCAACAGGTGCGCTGGGCAACCAGAGCTGAGGGAGCACATCGACAGCGCGAGGTTCACTTTCGTGGTCCACAACCTGCGCAGTCTGTGCAGGCAACAGATTCAGGATCAGAAAATGAACCTCTCGCGATTGCAGCGCCTTGCAATGCGAGCGACGATGGGCGCTTCTTGTCGGATGCACCGCCGTTAAAAAGCTCCATTCGTATGCAATTGTGGGACGACGGACGCGAAATGGGCACTCCGTTCTGCTACGTCCGCAACGTGCTGGAGAAATTCAAGTGACAGCGGTTCTACAGGCTACTCGGCAGTATAGGAGACGACCGATCGGTGGCACTTTCGGGATGCAACGCGGGTGCATCCATCTGCACGATGAAAGCATCACCCGAATCTTTATTCGTTCACACTTTGATGATGAACGTTGTCCCGAGTGATTCGCTTCACTTAGAGTCTTCTAAGGGATCAACACTTTGAGGGCGCAAGCCTTTGTGTTTCTAGCGGTGCGAGGAATGTCACGAAGCTGTGTTCAAGCATGCCTTTCAATCCCTCGGTTTTGATACCTCAAAGGATCACTGAATCCGTCGAGAAGATAAGCGAAAACGCACCATCAAAATTGACTGTCCGTGGGTGCTGATGACCGATCGTTGAAGGCTCAAGCGAAGGTGTGTACGTCATTATCTCGTTCGTTTCAGATTGAAAAGCAGTCTTGCTGCATTTCAGCACGTGACGCTAAAATTCAGGAAGCAGTATGGTCATCTACTTGAATGACAAGGGGATTATAGAAGTTTGTGGATCGGGTGTAGAAATAGTCAAGGCTGCAATGCTAGATGTAGCAGCTAAGACCGTGGAAATTCGACGAAAAAAACATCGTACGATTACGAAGCAAATTATGCAAATGGGCTTGCGGAGCTGACATTTCGTGCTGGATGCATCCAATGACTTGGGGATGTGTATCAAATGACCTCGGCAATCCCAGCGAAAGTTCATCCACTTTCCGGGTCGTTATATTTGGCGTATCCGAATGGAAAACCAAAAAAGAATGGCAACTATGAATGCTAACGGCTAACTATAGATTGGAAATAGAAAAAATGATGAATGTCGATAGCCTATCATTCAAGCATTAATAAAATAAGCAGTCGATAGGCCCTTAATTTTCACTGATAAAAATCTCACTGCTGCTCACGAATTGAATGAAAATTGAAGGCGTTGCACAGTTGACCAAGAGAAGCAAAGGGAGGTGTTGGAACGGGCTTTACCTATTTATCGGAAGAATCACGGACCTGATCATTCCAAAGTTGATAGACTATTGGTAAACCTAAGCGATGACTACGGTACTCCAGCTGACCACATGGAACAAGAACAGTTGCTTGAAAAGACTTTGCCTATTTTTGAGAAACATTGTGGTCCTGTTCAGCATAAGCGCCGAAAGTAATGCAAAAAGGATACGGAAAGCCATCATTGCAGAAAACTGGACGCAATCATGAATCGAATAGAAGGCATACGAATCTGTATAAAAGACAAGGATTTGGGAAAGCAAGGAAAAGGAACAGAGGTGGATAAATGCAACAACAAGTTAGTGGACAAATTCATAGTTGAGGGTTTGATGAAGGTAATAGGAAGGGTTTCGATCAACGATCACGATTTTATCTATTAAAGGATGGGTTAAAATTACATTACAGAAACAACGATAGCCAAGTCGGAGTAAGTGTGGGACTGAAGGGGCAATGAGCAGGAAGTGGAAGATTATGCAAAGGGCTGGAAGAAGGCGGCGAAGTTACGGCAAGAGCAGCCAACGAATCGAAAGTTCACAAGGAGGATACTTTAGGGGTTGACCGGAAACGTTGCTATTCGAGCGGCAGCACGGGCAAAACGGAGTTTTGGACCCCTCCTTGTGAAGAAACTTGCAGCAAAATTGGGCAGTGAGATATTGCACATTTGAATTGCGAAACCTGTTGTCACACAGATTATTCTCCTGATATCCCTGATATCCGTGCAAACCTGTTTGTTTTCGTATTTCGCTCATTTGGCCTAAATGGCTGCTAAAATAAGAACTTATTACCATTCTATCACGTCGAATCCTCAAAGAAAAAGCAGCATCCACCACGCTTTTCAAGACTGGGCAAGCATTTTAGAAACAAGAAATCCGTACGCAGTACTGTCCGTCCTTGGCCATCGCTCCATATCCCACGTCAAGTTTGGATGGATAGAAAGGAAATAGGTGAGAGAGCCACGGGCGCCTCATCAGCTCTTGCACGCGACCACTCGCTTTCGGTGCTTCGCTCCAACCGTTTCCCAGGGCCAATAGCATATTGACCAATGCGGGTAGCGGACGTTCTGTTACTAACTGTGTTTTCGTGTTTCTTCGACTCGTTTCCATGTCGCAAGGGCCGCCGTGTTGATTAGCGCCGAGGGGAAAGCTATGGGACGAAAACAGGACACTTGGCTTGCCAATCCTGCCGGAGACCAATTCGTGGTACGAGGCTATCGAGGTGGCGGGAGCGCTCACTCAAGTCTTCTTCGCCGTACTAACCATGACTTTCTTTGGCATTGCAAATGGGGCCTTGCTTTTTCGCGTGTCGCTGCCAATTTGCAAGGTTGGGGTAGTTTAACATTGAGGATATAGCGGGAGCGGAAGTATCTCATCAGTAGCACACTGCTCCGTCTTCATCGGCAAATGCATGCCAACAACGCATGCAGTTGGCCCTTTTCGACGTAATTCGAGTGCGGTTGGACACTGGAATGCAATTTTCCTTTCTAGATTCCAGTGTTACTCTACCCGGGTGACGGAGAACGGATCCAAGAAGCTCCATCCACCTTCTGCTTGCATTTTCGTCTTCTCCCAAATAGGGGACTCGCCAACTATCCGCTCGTGGATTTTTCGTGCAGAGTCGTCTCGTTTTGCGGATATCATCCTTGCCAAAAGAAACCGAAAAGGAGTCGGCATCACTCTACTGTGGAAAGCACACGTCGACAAACGTAAACTCTCTCCACCTAGAAGGGAAACTTTTTCGAATCATGGATTCAGTTGTGGCGGTCATCGCGGCACCAGTTTAGGGCAGTTTCATCATTGAGATTGTAGGGGTAGCGTGGAAATTCTACAGGAGCTGCCAAAGTTTGTTTGATCTTTTGCACACCCGTTGCACCGTGCTCTTTGATGCGGTTGTTGCGCAGAGAGCCATCAAATGGGTTACACCGGTCGCCTATCCAATTCATGGCGAGAAGTTTCGTGTCCAGGAGAATAGTCAAAGGATCAACCTCTTGAGAACACGCAGCGCTACCAAAAGTGCCAACACTTAAAATAGGTGGTAAATTGCCCTTTTTTTCCTGCTCAGTTTAGGCCGAGCATTTCAACTTTACTTGCTCTTCCTCGACACACCACAAGAAAGCCGGAGTGCTAATTATCAAGGAATGCCTGTTTTTGTTTTCATGCCGTGCCCATGTAGGGCGATTGAGCGAAGTTATTCAAGAGGTCAACTGGAAAAAGGGTAACAAAGGGGTTTAGAGGGTTGTGCAGGACAAAGAAAATGTTGGCAAGGGAAGGGAAACCCATGAATCGCATACAAAATCTGACAGCCGAAGACGTAGAGAATGCGATTCCGTTCACTGGCCGATGCCCGGAAAATGATGCTGCAAAAGGTGGCACCTTCGAAAGAAGAACAGTGTGGAATGTATTTTTGGAATACTCCAGGCGTGCGTCTTTTCAAACAGCGGGGAAACGCCTTGGAGCAAACGTTGCAACTCAAGCGACGGAATCGACTTCTTCCATTCATTAAAGGAGAAAATTGGAAGGATACGGTGTGACCGGAAACGCAGCGAATGCTGACTACATAGTCACCAGGCCAAAAGCCAGCGGTATTTTGAATGTGCTTGCTAATCATGTGAGCTGCTCGCCAATCGTTGCAGCTGATGGAAGCAGTGAGCATCCAACTCAGCATCCTTGGGGGCTAATTGGGAATCAGTAGTCAGAGACAGCAACTAAAGATTCTCACAAGCGCGACGTGCGGAGGCAGTTGGCAGAGAGCGGAGCTGCAGGATCGAACACGAGATCAGGAAAAATGGAGTTCGGAGCGAAGGAATGCTTGGCCGCAGCACCAACTGTGCTTTGTACGCACTTCCCTGATGAGGCAGATTCACACCATTCTTCAGTAGTTGAAGCCCTGAAATATGCCGATGGAATTGTGCTCATGGATTTACAATCGTTTTGCTCCTTCGGAAAGAGAATGCTTTCGTTTGTATGGGCGCGATTCACAGAAGTGGTCGTAGGCAAACCCAAGTGCGATTGGCCCCAGGGCAAAAAAGCAGGGAGATTTCGTTTGGCAGCGACATGGGAGATTCCGCAGCAGATGGAATTGGGACTGCCAACACGCAAGGCAGTGCTGCATTCGTATAGTCCTTGCAGAAATGCAAAATGTGGATGTGTGACTCCGTAACAATTTGCCTTCGGTATCTTGGAATAACCAGAAAACTTGGTTCGAAACGAGCACACCATGCAGCCTTTTTCGATGAAATTGCATGCAAAAACTGCATTCCAGTGGCGCGTCGCGCTAGGACGACACCCCCAGAGGATGCGCAGCAGTTGCCTTCCAAACTCCATCATGCGAGCAATCGCGTATCAGCCATCTGCCTAGAAGATTCCACGGTTCTCCTACTTCCTCACGCTCCCTAACTTCTGGCCTGGATACGTAGAAAACCCTGGAAAATTCGCAATGTCCCAATGGCCTCCGTCCACGCCTTCCACATCGTTTTCCTCTTGTGGCTCGAGACCTTTTGTGACGTGCGGGGCTATGGCTTTCCCGTGGCAATCCGAGTCGCGGGATGCAAGAGCTTTGCCGGGACTGTTGCAGTCTGCACGTCAAGAGTGAATAATACATCGTGACCTTTGATTTGATCCTTGCAATCACGTTTCTCGTTGATGCCGCATCACCGCACACACCACCCATCGTCTTCTATTACATCATTCGTTTCTCATTATGCACCCAAATACGGAACTATTTTGGATATTACCAAGACCGAAGGGTTCTTTGTTTCGATGCATTCCTTCGATATATGTATAACTTTCCGAATCGCGTTTCGGTTACGAGCAAAACTCTTGAACACTGAATCCACTGTCCAGGTAGTGGTCAGTGTACCGTTTCGCGGATGCGGAGTGAGACCGTTCGTGCAGTAATAGCTAGCAATAATCTATTTACCGCAATCAAGTGACGTAACGCTAAAGTTCGCAATGACCCAATGGAAAAGCCTTTAGCGGTCAGAGGAAATCGGTTGGCGATGCTGGAATGCGAAAGCATTGCACATCGACAAACCCGGAATCGAGACACGCAGCGCCCTACGACCAATTGAGTAGTGAATTCAAGTAAAAGAACGAAACCGAAGGCTCCCTGCGTATTTCCGCGTTGGGATTGAGAAAACATCGAAGAGCAATCAGCAAGCAGACCTCATAAAGTTCGTGATTCGGATTTTGCTATAAAAAGGCTGGGAGGACAAAGGCTGTTCGTGCGTGGGGGTTCGCTTGCAATTGGGGACTCGCACCTTTGGGCAAAAGGAGGTGCATATAGGACTGCTGAAGAGACGAAAGGTGCAGAAAAATCAATGGAAAAAGCGTTCTCGTGGCTGAACAGAAAGATGAGTATCGCCCTTGTGTCGGCATAATGCTATTCCGGAAACGAGGACACGTTTGTGTTGGAACACGCTTTGATGATTACTGTGACAAGCAGATGGCAAAAGGAGCATTTGAGGGTGGTGACGCGCAGCAGCGGGCAGCGTTGCGCGAGCTGCTGGAGGAATTCGGCACTGCGAAAGCGGGGCTTTTAGATGAATGTAAGGGAGAAGCTGCCTGAAATCAGAGATATTCTGCCCGGAAACCGAGGGGGTGGGGCTTGGGATTTCCTGGCGAGAATCGAGTCGTCGCTATTGACTGTGAAGTTCATCCAGAGTTCCAGCAGTGGCTTTGGCAAAGAACGGATGACTGGGGAGCAAATGCGAAAGGAAGGTTCTCAAAATGCGACAGGAGGGTCTTCTTCCGAAACGAAGGCCACTTGAGTTATAGAGTGTTAACTGGAACCAGTTCCGCGGTGACAGTAGATTTCTCATTGCCATTGGATTGATTTTCGTGGTGATCAAATACCAAAGGTAATTTCAAGGACAGAGCAAAATGGCGTGCAGGTTTTACGCGACACATGCGTAAGCATCGATGATGCTCCCCATCGGGGAATTAGGATATCCACGAATGTCATAGCATAGGCATTCGGAAAAAACGCCTTGCGCTGCACATGGAAGCAGCAAAGAGAAGTGCGTTGCCTCGAGTCATTCACAGTAGAAACGCTGAGGACGAAGTGATTGGTGCGTGGAAGCTCGAAATGGAGAATGGCGCACCTTCCGTGGAGTAATGCACCGCTGCGCATTACTCCACCAGAGAGCTTGCCTATCAACGTGTGGATAGAGGATTGTACATTGGTCATTTTCCGTATTTCTTACTTTGCGAAATGAGCTTTGCCATTTTTGACAACTCACCCTTCTGTTTTGCACATTGATTCCAAGAACTCTTGAATTTTTGTGTCGTACACGCAGGAAGAATTTTTCCACACCTTTAGCGCGCCAATGGACCAAAGAAAACGATTGCTCCTTTCCGCTGATAGATGTCGATGCAGTAGAAGAAAGAATGCAATCGCAGCTTGTTCGGGGGTCCATCGCAACAAGAGCACGTACATGATAAAGCAGATCCCAGTGGTAAGGGGAAAGGACGGAGACCCCGTTTTCTCGATGAATAAGCTTTCGCAAGCAACAGGACAGGCAATATTGGAGGCTGGGCGAGATCAAGAGCAGAAAAAGTGGATTCGTGAAATGTTCGGTTTTCTGCCCGCGTTGTCAACCTTCCCTTCTGATTATCCTTCCATCAACTTGGAAAGCGCTGTGGTAAATGAGGAGTCCTCTAATGCTGGCATTCAACATCCATTGGCGAAATTCGGAGGTGGCTAAACGAAATAACGCACTCTTACTAAATGATTTGAGTAACGCTGATGTGCACACGCATACTGCTTTCTCCAGGTTGCAAAAACGTGATCTTAGTTCTACTCGAAATGACGCAGTAGCCGATGGGGATGCAAAAGAGACATATGGGTGCAACTGAAGGAATCGAGAACCAGGAGACCTGGAAATGTGTGCTGCAATCTGCGCACTCGAACGGATGCTCCCAGGCCAGACAATTCCCACTGGATGAGCACTCGTATTGCCTCAGGCGATACAGTAGAATGGCAGCAGTCGTTCCACGGATGTTGAACTGAAAATTCCATAAGCGTTCTCGTTGCCCGCCTTGCGGATGAGCACGTTCTTAACTTTAAAATGTGATTGCTTTTCTGTGGTAACTCATGTGTGGAGTGTTCAGATTCCAAGTAATCTTTCCTTATGTTAAAATTTCTTCGGTTGTGCGCTGCCATGTAATTCTGTTCATGCTGGTGGAAAAGTTGCTGATCAATTGGTAGTACCAACAGACAATCCGCAAGTGAATCTGCTCTCGCTCGCGTGCTCGTTAAACACTTTGCAACAGTTTCCCTTTTCAATCTGATCGAAGGATATTTTTGCTGCTGCAGAAAGCAAATTGAGTGGAAACGCAACTTTCGCGGAAAGAGGAGTGTACAGAATGTTTGCTTTGAAGAAGGCTCGTATGCAGGGAAAGCGTGCAACTCAGACGTGGATGAAGGGCCATGTTCAACGGTCTATTCAAATTGCATGATTGCAACATTACTCATGGAATGGAGGAAACCCGCGTACCGAGAGATATGTGTGGTAGATATGGAATCGCGTCAGCGCGAATTAACGAGCTACACATGGGATGCTGGCCACACTGAGGTGTTGGCTGATGAAAATGGTTTGGACAATGTCATGGGTTCATTCTACGTGAAATATGCTGCCCCAAATGGAGACGAGCATTTTAGGCCAAGGAGGGTCGCACAAACCGTGATATTCGTACTGCCCTCCCTGAAGACTACCAGCCCTTTCGTCAAGATGAGGTGTTCCAAGTCATACCTGGCCCTTTTGCGGCAGCTGATTTCAGTGACCGACCTTGTAGAAGACCTGGAATCCAACATTGATAGCGTGTAGCGGACCTTTCGTGCATGCCATTGTAAAGTTATCTCAATGCAGGATTCACGTGTCAGCAAGAAGTTCAATAGAGGACGCGGAGGGGAATGCAAAAAGGATGCAGTCCTGAGGAGACTTCTGGCACACTGGGTGCATTCTTTCTTTCGAACGCTGGCAAAAGGGACTTCTGTGGGAGAAGTTGTTGAGTACCGAAATGACGTGAATTTTCTGATTCGAAACTTGTTTTGAATGGATAAGAAGGAGGAAAGGAGCTTCCGTTGGATAGACTGCAGGAAACGGGAAAGACGTTTGGAAGAGACGCGATAGGGAAATCAGCAACGGTTCACTTCAGAATTCTCCTTCGATCGACCTTCTTTTCACTAATACAATGGTGGAAGGTAACGTCCGCTCCGTCTCCGAAGAAGCCCTTGCGTCGCCTCAATTGCGTTGCTGCAGCAGTAGAAGAGTGCGGTATCCATTTCGTACATTGGGTTAAAGATTGCATTGGGTACGGCTTTCCACTTTCCTGTTTTTCGATGGAACCAAACACCGAGAGTGAGTCTCTCGAACGACAAGCAGTACTAAGGGAACCCTCTCGTTCTGCACATAGAGGCGGGAACGGATTCCGGGTGAAGTTCGGCTGAGGATGCAAAGACAGGGGCTGCACAGCTTCCATGTGATGAAAGCCTATTGTCTCCTTGGTATGGGGTGCGCGTAGCAACAGCAGGTGGGATGGGGCACGCATCCGCCCAATACCTGCCCTCGCGCGTGGCACCGTCCACTGCACGCTTGCTTCGATCCATCACGCCACATGATGAACTCGAGAAATTCCTTGGATTCAAACCAATGCGCCAACGCTCATCAGCGGAGAAACATGAGATTGAGCTCTCAATCTGAACAAGAAGCGAAAAAAAAAAAAGGCTCATCAGAATATCGAAGAGAGCGGAAAGTATTCCTTAGTATATTGAAAAGTGCTGCTGAAAATGCCAAGACCTGCATCTGCCACTTTAAGGATGCCCAAGCTAACAGCACACCTCCGAGAGCCTCATCTCATTTGCCCATCCCCGCCGTAAGCCACGCCCTCAGGAACAACGTGCGGGGCTCTTTTCCTTTGCTTTTCTTTCCGATTTCCACAATATCCGATATACCTGCGACGTGTTCGAATAGTTCATTGCAATCCACAGAAAACTCCATCATCTTCTCATCAGCAGGAAACTCCACGTGGAAATCAAGTTGGAATTTCTTACGCGTATCCTGAGGTGGTCAGATTTCGAATCTGCAAATACAGAGTACTCAGTTCGTTCATAGCGTCCGTTCGACGTTGGAAGATCACCAGGTAACGAATTTTGGGAATACTGAATTTTCATAGTAAGCGAAAAGTGCCTCATCAAATTCTTCTGATTGACCTTAACATCCTAAGATGCTCCAGAGGGCAGACAGCGTCAATTGGGTCAGACCAGGCTGGACCTCATGATTGTTTTTGCCCGAAGTTGTCTTCCAAATGTACATTTCCGCCTCCGAATTCAAAGATTGTTCTTTTGAAGTGTACATACCAATTTTAGCCAACCAAAAAAGTGCACGGACACCCCATTCGCAAAATCGAATCTTCAGCTTCATCAACGTACGCCGCAGAATTCCTGCTCTGAATGATCTTATTGTCCCTCTTAAGGTCACTTTAAGTAGCGTTCACTATCTGAACGACTGATCTACACATGCAAAAAACAACGTATGTGCAACGCGAGACGCACTATCGGTGATTCAACTCTCCGTATGGAGCGCGCGCGCGCTTGCCGTTGCGCGCAACGGTTCCGCGTCGCACCCGAATAACGCCCTCTTTT
This sequence comes from Raillietiella orientalis, assembly GCA_036172245.1. Classification (NCBI taxonomy): domain Eukaryota; kingdom Metazoa; phylum Arthropoda; class Ichthyostraca; order Raillietiellida; family Raillietiellidae; genus Raillietiella; species Raillietiella orientalis. The sequence continues at coordinate 19,754 of JAYWIR010000227.1, forward strand.
GCGCCTCAGGAATTTTTCTCCTTTCTGCCCGTGAGCGATCGTCATCAGTGTCTATCGTTCTTCCTTCATCAGCTGGTACGCTGATGAGGCAGGTGTCCGGCATGGTGCTGCACTTGGGTCTTGATGGCGACCTGGTTGTTACAAACATCTACATCCTTCACGCTTTGCAACGTTCCCTCTTCCTAGCCGAAAAGGAAGCTCAGGGTGGACTGCAGCAACTTGTAGAAAGCGCTGCTGTCGGATTTGTTGCTCGTCGGTGCGTAGGAAAACGAAGTCGCCTCTCTACTCGAGAACCGCTTCCGTCCTGCGGTTCCTTTCCTTCAGCACGTCCCTCAGCTTGCCGCGGATGCTCCGCATGAGAGCCAAAAGCACTTCCGGCTGCCTTGGCACCTTGAGGACGAGCACATCGACCTGGAGGGCACCCAGGTCACACACACAGTAAAACAGCATCCACAGGGCTTCCGCATCCACGCATGGCAGCAGACGTGCGCAGGCCTGCTCGGTGGTCCTCAAAGCGCAGACGTCCCTCTGCACTCGAACGCCGTTTGCGTAGCCAGGGACGCGCGGCGGAAGGCGGGCCGCCTCCCTGTCCTCGAGCGCATCCCACGACGAGTCGGCGATCTGAAGGTGCGCACATCCACCCTGCGCAACGTCCCCGCCCTCTCTTACCGCAATCACGAAGTCAACCTCGCTGACCATCGGCGCCGTGTCGTCCTGCACGTGAGAGTGGAGAGGAGGACAAGCGTTAGACAAGCCGCGGGCGCGCTGACGCGCTCTCCTGCGCGCTCCCTCTGGGCGCAGCTTACCGGCCTCCCCAAGATGTCCATGTTTCAAAATCCCGGTCGTCCACCGGAACCATGTCCAGCACTATGCAGGATGCCTTTGTTATCAGCGTCAGCAGCCGAAGAAGGGAGAACAACAGGCACTGATGCCTGTCGCTCACGGGCAGCAAAAAGAAAAATTCCTGAGGCACGAAAGAGGGCGTTATTCGGATGCGACGCAGAACCGCTGCGCGCAACGACGAAAGCGTGCGCGCGTTCCAGGTGCGGCGCTGTTTCCGCGATCCTGCGGTCTCACCTGCAGGGCGTTCTCCTGCCATCGGTGCATGGATATCAATGGATATCAATGGATATCATGGATATCATGGATATCATGGATATCGGTGCCTGGTCAGTAACCAAGGGATAGGCAGAGTTCCTTCGCTTCCTAGTCTCTCCTTCAGCTCCTTTCCCACGTTCTGCAAATGGTAAAAACTTTTGGTTATTATCTTTCTGAATCCCTGTGTCCTTTTCATCCAACGCTCTCACGTTTGATGCAATGCGTGAATACGGAAGCTCTTTGGATGTTCTGTTTTACTGCGTGTGCTACCTGGGTGCCGAATAGGTCGAGGGGCTCGTTCGCAAGGAGCAAGGGCAGCCGGAAGTGCTTCTGGCTGTCATGCGCAGCGTCCGCGGCAAGATGAGGGACGTGCTGGAGGAAAGGAACCGCAGGGGGGAAGCGGTTTTCGAGCACCTCCAGCGCTTGAAGACCCAAATCGGCAACTTCTTTTCTCTACGCAACGATGGACAACGAAGTCGACATCATCCATCGGTGCATTGATTACAACCTGGTCAGTAACCAAGGGGTAGGCGAGGATCCTTCGCTCCCTAGTCTCTCCTTGAGCTCCTTTTCCACGTTCTGGTAACAGTAAAGGCTTCTCGTTGTTTTCTTTTTGAATCCCAGAGTCCTTTCGATCCTCCGCTCTCTGTCCGCAATATCCGCAGCAGGGATTTCCTTCCCTTTTCGCGAAACGACCTTGATCTCGTCGATCAACCGGTCTATCCTTTGCCGCATCCCACGCAGGACTTTCCCATATTTCTGCTGGCACTCCCTGCCGGCGCCTCGAAACTTCATGTCGCCCTTCTTCGTTTTCCTTTCGAAATGAATTCCAACCGAACGAATGTTTCCATGGTTTTTCTTCTTGTTGGCTCAACAGGGGAGGGGGGGATGCTTTTCCTCTCCTCGCAAAGCGCGGAATCGGCCACTGGTTCAAACACGATCACCCAACCGCGACCTCCAACGACCACCAACCTGCGAACTGCCTAGCGCCGCGATTATCCTCGCCGCGGGCGGGGCGGATGGCGCTTCATTCGACTGCGAGTCGGAGAACTGAGGAAACAGCGGAAGGGCGCAGTGACGCGAAATCGGAGCGCCCGCCGCGTGTGCGGATCAGCGAGAAACGGACCCTGGCTCGTGCCTAGGGTTCGTAGCGTACCTCGGTTCCACGTGGTGCTCGCGTGCCGGCTGATTCCTTGTTCCGTCCGTTACTTATCGCAGAGCAAAAGAGAGTGATTGTTCCGCTTCGTGCGAGGGTGTCCAGGTGAGAGCAGACTGTAGTCTGCTGGTAGCTGTAGGGAGCCTTTGAGCCAGGGACTCACCGATCGCGGAAGAGCATAGAAGAATCCATGACGAGCCTCTCACGCAAGGAAAAACAATCACCGCTATCGAAAACCTGAAGAGGCGTGTAGCTCCAGAAGAAGACGGCGTGTCCGCTGAGATTTTCTAAATTTATTGCGCTGCATTGGGGCCACATGTGCGACGCCCGCCCATACCTTGCGACCCGGGAGCGTGCAGCTCATGAGCGCGCGCGATTGAGAGTCTCTACCACAACTGGTTTTGGATTGTGTTGACTTCGATCCCCTGCAGGAAGAATTTGTTGCGTGTTGCAGGAACCCCAAGGGCATCCCCGGACACAATACAGTGCGCATCTTCCTGCCGGACGTCATCACGCCGGCCGCATTCGAAGCTGCAGTTTGCTGCATTCGAGGGATCCTGGTAGCATGCTGCAACCAAAGAGGGGGTCACAACGATAATGACGACGTCTTGCTGACCGTTTTTTCCGTGTGGATGGCGTCAAGATGGCGCTCCATCTGGGAGTCTTGAAGGAGGAAGGTGCCGGCATGCTGACAACGATGCAGAGGACACCCTCCACCATCCGATGATCCCTTTGCAAAACCCATCCCTATTTCATGTAGCCATTTTTCTTTTGTTGTCGTTTTCTTTTCCCGTTTCCTTCTGGTGCCGAAGCGAAACGCGGCGGCCTGCGAGCCGGTTCTCCACAGGTTCTTTCGAGATGGAACCAAGCGTCCTACCATTGAGTTGTGCGTTGATTACCATAGAAATCGAGGTCCCTGAAAACCTGAACATGAAGTCAACATCGGAAGACGATCGTGAGATGGATGATCCTTGTCATCTCACAAGGATCGGCATTATATAGGAACGAGAGGACTCCCTCTTAATGGTGGAGGTGAGCAAAAAGCGGCAAATGACCAGCAAAAGTGCAGAAATCAGCCAACGTCATCTTGGCACGCCTTCGAGCAGCGAAGTTCCCGGTTTCTAAAACGTGCGTCCGTTCTCCACCCGTGTGCTCGTTTTCTTTTTCAGCAGATTGCTCTGGATATTCAGATTGGTCCGCTCAAGTTTGTGTTTATCTGCTTAAGAAGAGTATGCCTCTTTCATAAGTTAATGTTTGTGCATAGAATCATCAGCACTTTCCACAAGCAACGACAATGCTTCTTTCCACGTTCCCACCCTTTGCTTCCCGTCGTCCTTGTCACCTACTTCAAGAACCTCTACGGCAAACAGTATCCCAATCATCCATTTAGCAAAGTCAGGAATCCGGCTCCCTAATAATATCAACAGCAGCTTTTTGCTCGTTAGACCAATGTAAATGACTGAGGTTCTCCGCATTGGCACACATATCATGGTCAATTCGGCGAAAGTTTACTGGGAGGGCGTGGGAGTAAACAGGAAGAAGC